>JBCEWB010714504.1:0-34694 GCA_039654565.1 Peronia peronii | reverse complement strand
GATAGATAGATAGATAGATAGATAGATAGATAGATAGATAGATAGATAGATAGATAGATAGATAGATAGAGACACAGAGACAAACAGATAAACAGAGAGAGAAAGAGAAAAAGAAAATAATATTCTAAACGAATCATTAAAATGGCTCCAAGAAACTAGAGTTTTGAATTTAAACAACAACAAAAAAAGCCTTGTAAACACCCCAAAATGGGAACAAAAACTAAAAACGAGAAAAAGAAAACTGTAAAGAGGGCATATGCTAGACATACACTAAGGTATCTGTTATCTGTAAAATAGTTTCAATGTATCAATAGAGAATGATTCCTCCAAACCTCCTCTACTTTTTCTTTTTTTTAAGTAAATGCGAAATATACCTTTAGGCGTTGGACAAGCAACAACAGTGTTCAATAGAATGAATACCGGTATTATCTGATAAGGTAAAAACAAAAATCTCGAACAAGTATAATATCAGACTACTTCGTTCACTCGCCACATCAACAGTACTTTATTTCTGTGAAAACATGAACCCCCACTGCTGAAATAAAGAAAAGCATAGATCTACAGGTTTTTTAGATGGAATGTTACCATAAAGTCTCTGGCATCACATAGATGTAATAAGATCACGTTACCGATGAAGAGGTCAGGAAGCGGGTCAGTGCTGTAAAACAGCAGAGGTGAGTTCGTACGGTCATGTCACAAGATCAAATCAAAAGGTCTTGCAAGATTGATAATGCATGGCACTCTACTAGAAAGAAGAAGACGAGGTAGACAGAAAAAAACGATGGGAGTATAACATCAAGGAATGTGTCGGTCTCGCTCTGGCGAGACTGAGAGTGGTTGAACCGGTACAGGCCTAGACAGAGGAAGACGGCATGTCTATGGAATATCACCAGTGATGCCCCAACAGCCCCCTCCCCAACCGACATTGGGAGATGAAATGAAATGAAAAGATTTGTTTCGTGATATAGATCTAGATGATCTAGATCTAATCTTTAAACAAAACAAACAAAAACCATCAAATTCTCTGGTGATCCCCCTTTGTTTAGAGTTGCAGGCGTCACTTTTTTTCAAAGTTCATAACTGGAAGGATATCTACTGCTTTTAAAATACATGTCTCTTTTTATGTATCAGATGTATCAAAATTGATGACTCGCCCCATGAATGATGTCAGAGACTCTTGAATTTGGTAAACAACCCCACCATCAGTTTTATTTCCTTCCATAGGTTAGATCAAGGCCTCCGCAGTCAAGGGCCTGAGTGAGTGAGTGAGGTTAAATCTTGATACCACAAAACAACAATAATTTTAGAGGACTGGACGGTCAGTGCGTCAGGATGGGTGTTCACGTCATCAGTGTCATGTCAGATTGCACTAATCTGAAACAAAATTGGTTAATTTAAGTAGATCTAGCTCAATGTTCAGAAGAAATCAGCCAATTTTGATGCAGTCTGACACAATGCACTTTGGAGCCTACCGGAGTGACGCGAACACCCCAATGGCGCATTGACCCTCCCTTCCTCGATCTAGATCTAGATCTAGATCTAGAATGATATGTGAAGCAATAAAATTTGCATTGGAACTAGATCTAGATTCTATGTCTGTAGTAACGATACTTTGCAGCAGTAATTGATTGTCTGTTGTTTTTTAAAAATTTATTTATTGCACAATCATAATCATATTTATATTACTCTCTATTAGCCTAGTTGTCAATGCTGTGAGCCTCCACATGTGGATCTAGTACTGTAGTCGCTGATCTCTTTTTTTTTTAGATTCTGGAACAATGTCCTCAGTTATCATCCTGAAGTTCATTCTGCTGTCACATATACACCTAGTTTTACAGCTTTTTATAAAAAAAAAAAAAGCAGCACCAATTTCAATAAAATTAGAACTGGATAAAGAAATTCATCTTTTCTGAAAAGATTAAGTACTGACAGATAAAATATAGATTCATAATCAAAACCACAAATCAATGTCATAAGTAAATAACATTCCAGTGCTGATGTATACATATATATATATGGATTTTATCTATTTACAGAAACTCAAACTGACATTCTCACCTTGCTGGAAAATGTCAGATGTCAAGGCAGTAATCAGTCTGGTTTACAGCAGGCTTTAATTGCCTTGGCAACAATATGCAGCACAAGTTGTAAGTTTGTCTACATGAAGTATGGTGGTTGAAAAATACCATACCTATCTCTTGAGAATACAACAGTGTGGGTGGTGAACAAGAAGTCCTAGAATTTGCATCATTATTAATCCTTGGCAGTTCTCAGAATAGAATTAATTAGTATTGATGAGATGCAAAAAAATGCTACTTTATTGGCAAACTATGTAAAAACAAACTGTGAATATCTCTTCATCTTTCTTTTTATCTTATGAATGTAGAAACAGAAGAGAAATCAGGATAGCTCCATAATTTAGAAGCATAATCTTTTGATAACATCTAAAGTCAAATTAACATCCTCAGTTTCACCTGTGTTTAGCTGATGAAGAAGTTAGAACTTTACAAATACTCTGGTGTAATCTTATGACGATAATATGACGAAAGAGACAAAAAGCAACAGATAATTTTTAAAAAAAAAAAATTCTGCGATATATGGTTAATTAAAGACTGAGAATGGGAAAGCTAAAATTGCACACAGTGACAATTGTAGTTTTGTCCTTCTACTCTTCTAACACTCTTTGTATTGTTTTGTAATTTCACCCTCTGTGTTCATTTATGATTTGTTCTAAGAGAACTTAATTCATTTGTGTTCACAGCAGAAAGCCAGGACTATTTCCGGCTGGCTGGGGGTGTGAAAGAACTGATGTCAGTGTTGATAGAGGGATCTTGTTCATTGCCAGTTGTTCCAGCAGCATTCTTCTGTCTAGCTTGTGCTGTCAAGCAGAATGGTCTGAATTCATTCCCTTGGAATACTTGTTAACATTTGTCCATTGTTCTTCTAATTTTTATCCTCATTCCCAAATTTGAATTATGTTTTGATATGAGGATTCCACTTACACTATTTGGAGCTCCAGACAGCATAGAAAAGCTCCAACACAAGAACCTGGAGAGGACTTTTTTCCCACTTATACATTTAAAAAGTAACAGATGTTTAAAAGTTGTATTGAGCTTCTTTCAAATAGAATATATAATTATGTGTATCAAATACAGGATAGAACATCTTCTGTTTTCCATTTCACAGTTTGTGGTTATTCAGTTTTTGTAGCTAGCAGTGAGAGAACATAAATGTAATAGAGGACACATTTTCCATCATTCAGTGGCTTCCCAGAAGATGGTACTGGATAAGGCATTGCTAACTGTAGTCCATGAAGTGTTGTCACACACTGAAAGTTCGGATAAACTATTGCAGTCTGCTGCATTTGTACTGGCTTGTGCAGTAGCTGGAAGTGGTAAGAATGAGTGGCTATTGTTCACTTTCACATTTCATCGCAATAAAGCTGCTCTGTGCATCATTTTCACAACAGATTTTCCCAAACAAGTTGTCTATGCATGAACCATACGGGCTTTAGTAATAAGACTCTGCACTGTCATTTCAACTGAGCCTTTACAAATAATTTCAGATCTGAATGTCGGGGAAGAAAAAAAAAGTCAGACACTACTGTTTTGTCTTTGAAATCAAGGATGGAAAGAGTTAAGATGGTAATCTGCCCTAATCTCCTTGGGAATATAAGAAATTTCATCTACTTTAAAAAACGCTATTTTTCAATCCTTAATCTTCAGGACTGGTGTGAAAATTAGATGCTGAATGATTTCCTGCATTACAATCGAAGAGTCCAGTGGAAAAACCAGATAAGTCACATTTTTGTGAAAAATGAGTTATTGCCCCGACCTTATAAAGCACACCGCTAAAATTTTTAACCAGAACAATAATTCGGAAAAACCAGGTAAGTTCCGCTAAAAAGAGAGCTTTTAAAAGGCTATACAGTGAAAAACAAAGGACTTCTAAACTTTTAATTTCTGTTTTTCTCCCTTTGTAGAAAATGTGACTTATCTGGTTTTTCCACTGGAGTCTTCAATGGATAGTGCACCAGGACAATATTAATTTGTATATATTGCAAGAGTGAAATTCATTTCCTAGGAATACATAAGTGTTTAGACACTTCATAACATTATTATTAACTGATGAAAGTGAGATTTAAAAGTTGTTTTCTCTGTCGTGCCATATGATGACATCTTTCATTTGCCTGGACAGGTAAGGGACAAGTTTTGGCTGAGGAGACCCATTGCTTGCAGGATCTTATTCATCTGTTGAGGTATTACCCAATATTTCAGGTTGTTTTGCCCTGGGGAGAAGAACCAGTTCTTTTAATTAGCACTTGTTGATTATCAGTATTTTGTTATTGAAGTTGTTGATTAGATAGCTGTAATTCTCCCTTCATATAGAAAGCAAAGCATGACATGGACATTAGTCCTAGAATTGGGTAGAAGGCTTTTGAATGTCTTAAGCAAATGTCAAACAAGTGCTAGAATTTGATGTGAAGAAAAGTTTGTTTATTTCAGGTGGGAACAATAATCTGAAATGGGTAATTTTTATAAGAATTGTATAAGACACATAAGACAACGTGGGAAGAGAGCAGTATTGTTAAAAGCAGCCAAGATACTGGCCAGAACAGGTGGCTAAAAAGCTTTGAAAATAACAAAAACAAAAACAATGGAAACAGAAAAAGAACATGTTTGAATTTTTTCAGGAAGTGCATCAATGACACGTGTGCTGATGATAACAAATGGTCTGCCATAGTCAGAGCCATTGGTGTTTGTGTCAACAATCCTCAGAATGGTAGGCATTTGATGATGATCATTTGAAAGATGCTTGCACTTATTCTGTAAGTTTTTATACACTAGCTTTGTAAAAATTTTTGCACAATGATTGCTAAGTATTGAAACTGGTTGAAATAAGAATGACATGCAGAAGGGTGGGATTTACATTTTGATGTCTTATGTGAATACAATTTTAAATTAAATCACAGTAATTGTGTTGCTCGAACACAGAGCATTATAAGTTGACTGAGATTGATAAACTTTGAAGGCAAGATCTTGTGATGATGTTACACCATTTACCTTTCTGTGTTTTGCTCAAATGTATCACAAAGTCTTCAACTGTTGCTGCAAATGTTTGCTACAGAATACAATCAACAAATCAGCTGCAGTGTATTGCCTCATGTGTTGAAATTCGTCAAAGACTATCCCACACATAAGTCAGTCCACCATGTGCTCTCTTTAGCATGCCTTGTCATAGCCAGTAATGGTAGGTATATCTTTGGTTTCTCTCAATAAAGGAATCTAGAAATACAACAACAACAAGAAAAAAAGATAATAAAATGAGAAAAAATTTAGTGTTGAGAAAAAAAAAAAATCTGTCAACATAATGGTGAGATAATATATCAGAAAAGCCTTTTTCAAAGCTTCCTCAGTAGTATACCAGTAGGTATTTGTTATATTCATTTCATTGGGTAACTGGATGCATAGGGCCTATTATCAGTAGTTTGGAAATCTGGAGAAAATAGAAAATGAGCAGGTAGACCTTTTTTTTTCTTTCTTTCTTTTTCTTTTTTGAATCAGAAATTAGCAGTGTAGTAGGTTGATAGGACATATTAATTACAAAAAGACTCACAGGCTCCACGTGGAACATAATGTCAGTTGCAAGGCTACTTTGAACATGTTAATGAAATGAACTCGGGGAGTGCAATCTTGGATAATGGATAATGAAGCGTGGAACGAATTGTGTTGTGTGTTAAGTAAACCTGTATTGATGATTGGTTTCTCTTTTTTTAAAATCTGGCAATATTCAGGAAGCTGTGTTTTACTAGTCCTACCAGATAGTTCAGCAGAAAGGAGAAATCAAGAGATGTTTATCCTATATATCTGATTTTTCAGTAGCAAACCAAGAGCGAGTGCGGAATTGTGGTGGACTTGAGACATTAATCGACTTTATCAAGAAACAAACCTCTGTGGAGATGCCACCTTTCTGTGACAGTCTGGTGGCTTGTGCAGTTTCTGCTGTTGATGCCTGCATTGCTGACAATGGTATGTTGAACCAGTGAATTCTGAGTTATTTCAAGTTCTAACATACACTTTAGTTTAGGTCTTTAAAATAAAGCAAGCTGTAGTGGCCAAGTTTACCAGAATTACATTTTATCATTTGTTTTCACAATGCAAAAATAAATGTAAATACCTCTGACATTCCAGTGTTTATTAAAAAATTCAGTCATACCATGAGAAAAAAAAAAAACGCTGGCAACCAGCATCAGCAAAAGAAAAGAAGCAGTTTCCTCCTAACCCAGATATAATTTATCTTCAAATTCTGTTTTTGCAAAAAAAATAATCTTTGAATTAAGAGGATTAATAGTGACTACAATATTGAAGGCAAGTTGCACTGAGACATGAAAAAGATTTGCTAATCAAAGATTGTCCTGATTTGGAATGCTATTTTCTGACAATGATTTGTTTGCAGATGTCTGTGGGAAACGGGCAGGAGAGCTGGGTCTTGTTCCTCTCATCTTAGATCTGCTGGAGGTGAGAGATTTTGATCTCAGTCAGAGACAGATTCTGATCTTAGCCCTGGCACACGTGCTAGAGACAGCAAGTGAGTGACAGCCTTAAAATAAAGACATTTTTATAATTCATGCACTAATTCAGTTATTGTAAAGAACATTTGGACATCATTTTTGTTTGTTTGATGTTCTGCAGTTGAAAAATAGCAGTTGTACTGTTTTAAAATCAACTTCGCAGGATTTGAGAAGAGTTTTCTTTTAATATACATACATATATATATAAAACTGAAGTATAGCTTGTTATGTCATTTATTCACATTGAGATGAAACCTGCAATAGACACACGAAGATACTCTTAAGTCATTTCACTATTTGAATTAATTAATAGTATAGTTTTTGCACAAGCACACACAGTAAACCTGAGGTCAGGCTGATGTAAAAGATTTTAATCAACTTTTATTAAGTTCTGCTTTCATTTCATTCAAGTTTATATAGAACTGTCATACTTTCCAAAGTAGCATATGATGTAACAGGATCAGCAGCTAATTCATTTTTGTCAGATTGATTTTATTGTACTTGTTTATATATATTGTATAGATCTCTATTTTGGTCTCGTATATCTTAATGCAGAAAGCAGCCATTTGATTAAGCTGACCGCCCCAAAGTAGAGCCATTGATCTTCTCCACTGAATGGAAGATATTTTAAAATACTTCATTTGGTGATGACCTTGACAATTTTATCTGTTTCTCACTCATGTGGTCAACATTTTCTCTCTCACCACGCGTTTCCCATAGAGGAACAATGCGTTGCGGTAAGACAAGGTAGAGGCTATCATCTGTTGGTGAGCTGCTTGACAAACACCCAGGATGATGAGCTCTTCAAGGCTATCAAGTACATCCTGACTTTGTGTAAGAATGAAGGTGGGTGGTATATATGTTGTGTTCTATGAAAGCCCTTCATATCCCAAGGGTGGTTATCTCCGGGGTGGTAAATCACTGTCATTTTTTCTGATAATGAAAGAACAGTTTTTTTGCTTTGATGAATTGATTTGACAACACTGTCTTCTTTCACATAGCAACATTGAAAAGAGATATTCACTTGAAACTAATAAATATTTTCCATTGAAAGATGAAAACATCATGTTCCTGAATTTTTCAGATTGTCTTGGTATGCATAGTATAAACTTATAATTTGAATGAGATGAAGGTTGTCTTTTTTCAGTATGTGCCATGTTAGCTGGAAATTGTATGTGGTACCTCAATAAGAGGAAAGTTAAAACCTATCCCAAAACAGTATTCTCATAATAAAGTGACTTATGCACTTTGAAGTGACCTTCTTTTATTGATATGATTATTAGGACATTAATTGTAATGGGAGAGTATGACTTGAGCGATAGCGTTAGATGTTTGCATATTTTGAGAGTAAATCTTTGCTGGAAAACTGGGCGGTGCCTCCATTGAAAACAGTAAAACTCTTACTGCACTTAATATTGACAAGAACAGCCTGGTTACAAAAGATAAATCTGTTAAACTGAGCATGAACTTCAGTTCTTGGGTTACCAAAGATATCACCAGCTTACTTTTTCCTTCTGTCTGATTTCATTGTGGTTTGAGAAGTTAATCATTTTCTTTGGTGTTTATTGTCTCCACAGCTGCAATTGAAGAAACCGTGAACAAGAATATTGATGATGATCACAGGAATGATAGGATGGGAGATCACACTACAAATACTGAGGACTTTGGACATTCTATTCAGTAAGTGTATTCACTCTTACTCATTTGGTTACATCTGTGCTTTAAATGCGCTCTTGAACAAGGCTGGTCCTTGCAGTTATAGCTCCTTAGGTGAAACATTTTGCTGAGGTTCTTAGGTTCATATCTTTGGTGTTGGGCACAGCAGTAGATTCCAGAATGGGATAAAGCAAACTCAAGAAAGACACTTACTGCATGGATATTGCCTAAATGTTATTGAATCCTCAAGTTATCTCCTTAGTGATCTTTTGAAAAGGTATATAACATTTGTGAGGTACATGGTGAACATTTTTAATTTTCAGTTGTTAGTAGATTCTGAAACATCATATATTTTTTTAGCAAAATGCAGTTTGAATTTTGTAAATATCTTAGTAGATGCTGAAATATTGCATTTTAATGTTGGGGAACCATGTTTCTATGAAAATGAAAAAAACATAATTAAAGTTATCACTTATTTTTCTCACATATTTTGACATAAATCTTCCTCAGACATTACAAGTTCAACTCATAGCAAGTCAGAACAGTTGTGAAGTTATCACAAATGAGTAACAAATATGTAAAATGACAAATTCTATGTCAAAAATAGTTTTATTTCACAGTATTATGTGATTCGCTGTAGGGCTGTATATGGAAGCGATTTAGATATGCCTTTTGCAGTTTAAAAATTGAATCTAAATCTAGATAGATTATGTACAGTGAATGGTGTCAACTAGATTTAGAATATTACAATCACAAAGACATAAGATACACTACATCACTGTCAGTCTTACGCAAGCTTATCTCGTAGGAGAAGGTCTAGATCTAGATTCGAGTGCCTTTGATCACTCATCATAGACTTGAGTACAGATGCTCGTCACCATCATTCGAGTCCTCGTCAGCACTAAAGCTATTTCCAGTGAAAAATTAATTCACAAGTTCTTGTCGCTTGCTCTCTCCTACCATGCCAGTAATATTATATCTCCTGGCTTCATTTAGTAGAGAGGCAATCTGGTGAGATTCATGCTGTATTGAAGCAGCAAGGCCTTTGTCTGTCATTTTTCTTGTAAACAAACGTGAGTAATTTCACAACATCTTGAGATTATTTATTTTAAAGTATATAGAACATTAGTAAATAGACTTCAAATAGTTAAACAGAGACTGAATGTTTTATTCAGTGTGCAGGAGTTTAAATGAGCAGGATAGAATAGGTCAGCAGTAATGGTCAGGAGAGTTGGTAATAACAAGTAGGCATTGAAATAGCGGACACCAAGTACATGCCCACTACTTTTAGTTAAAAAACTTTGAATGATATAAATGTATTCATGCACATTACTCATCAGTGGAGAGCTGTGTTTATACCCTTCAATTTGGTATGCAGTCTTTGAGGGCTGGTGCGCAGTACTCGGAATGTGGTGACTTAGTAAAACAAGTGAAGTAATCCGTTATAAAACCTGGATTTTCGTGATAAATTTGCGATGAAGTGGCTTCAAAACAACATTTCAAAAATACTTTTAGGTGTTAAATTTGAAGTAAACAAAACTTTGTTGGATGAAAAATAAATGTTTAAAGAACACTCTGGTGCCAAAGTCTCGTAGGCCTAAATTTAAACCTGATCTTGGTTTGTTCATTATTATTAAAAAAGAATGCCTGCAATATGTGTCCGTCTTTCACTGAGTGCCTGACATTTGAGTAACTAGACATTTGTTGCTCTATTTCCAATTCAATAAATGATGATATGAAGAGATATATAGTCTTAATATTTAAAACTCAGTGATGTGAAAGAAACTCATTGTTTTGAGCTCATTTTTTGAATAGAAAAAAGATATTAATTGAATAATTGACAACATCAAAGACATATTTGAAGCTGTAGACCAAGAAGGAAAGGTTAACGTTGACACCACTAAGAGTAACAACAGGGACAAAATGTATGGCCAGCCTTGGAATGTGACTGCCTGCCAGGCACACAATGTAGACAATTGTGATAGCCACTACCATCTTCCTAACCTCTCTCTCCTTTGACACTGTTTTGCCTCCTTTCTATGATGGGTTATCTGTGGGTTGTAGATACTAGAGAGTTCCTTCAGTGAAATGAGGATTTAAGTCGTAACAACATGATGAGTGTTGTAATGATAACGGTGATCATGGCAATGGTGGTCAGAACTGTAGAACCAATCAGACTGTTTGTTGTCACAAAAATTTTACCCAGTGGTGTTTCATAGATCACAGCTTTCATTGTGCAATTGTTTTCCAGATCTGGAAACTGCCGCAATCTATTGTTAGCCGCATAAAGGATGTAAAAACTGATGAAAAACACAAAAATGCCAACCATTGCCCATATGGTTGTCTTTGGTTTGATGAGAATTTTCATCTTAAGAGACCAAAGCACACAGATGGTCCTTTCCACTGACATGTAGACAGTCACACAGCAGGTGATGCTGGAGAACATAACATGTGGATAGTGAACGGTGATAGAGGTCAAAACCACACAATTCCTGATAATGTAGTGGTTCCTGTCTATGTACTTCTCAGTGTAGAAACAAGAGGCAGGGGACAGCATCAGAGCACAGCCAAAGAAGTCAGTCAGTGCCAAGGCAAACATAGAGATGGTAGTGCTGTCTGCAGTCAGGCCTTGCTGCACAAACACCAGCATGGTGATGACATTGGTCACCACACCCAGCAGGCCCAACAAGATGATGATGGCATTAGTGCTCTCTTGTATCAAGTCTAAGATCCAGTCACTTATCAGTCCTGTCAGTCCTGCATTACTGCCAGGAAATGCAGTTGTGGCCAAGATATTTCTCCACCATTCCTGCTTTCCATAGCCATGACATGTCTTGAGCCATTCATATTGTCCTATTGTTACCCTCACAAATCAAATGTGAGACATTTCAGTCGTGGAAACTTGTGCCTAAAATGTAGGGAAAAACCTGCAAGATGACAAATTTGTTTTGAGTTTAGAGAGCTGGATGATCTTTTTCACATGTATGATTTATGAGGAGGAGATGATCATTGAAGACTTTAGTGGGTACTTGTTTTGTCTCTAATTATGTGAAGAAAAGATGTCTTGACACCAATAGTCAAGCCTTTGGCTCATTGTACTATATAACAGCTTCATCAGTCAGCAGGTTATTATTTGTTTTCAGAACATAGCAACTGTTAGGTCTGATGATATTTACCTTTAAGAGGACTAAGAATGGCTGCATACTTGACAAAGGCATATAGAGAATCTTTAGCTGAACCATTTATGATGAATAGTAGCTGAACACTTGTGAAGTGGAACAAAAACAATTCATATTCTCATTTGTCATGAAAATAGACATTGATCTTTATGCACACAAAAGATTAGGCTGAAATTTTACTTACAGTGCATCAGTAAAACTGTAAGTAGTAGTTATACTGCTATGAAATGTGCTAAATAATTGATTTAATATTTAGATGGAATATTTGCTCATGGAAGGACATGAGTACCAGTGGAGGTAGTTCACCAATAGTTTTTCATTTTCATCGTCATCACCCATTACCTTGTCAGGCTTTAGGCCATATATTTTTACTGAGCTTTATTTTGGGATAATTTTATTATTTATTTCCTGAGAAAGTGCACTATCTCAAACCAGTATTCAAATACCTGTTTATGACATTATCTGTAAACACTGGTAGTTTTTACAATCCATGTACATTTGGCAGTGCCGAAATTTCTCTTCAGTTATCAAGAGGATAGAAAATTTGATATTCCTATTATGCAGTATTTTATATTCATTTTTTTTTTTTTTTTAACAGGCATTTTTCATCAGTAATGAATGAAAGTTTAAATGATCTCAGCAAACAGCTTAATTCAATAGGAAATCTATCTCAGACTCTTGAGCTGATGCAACAGAGCTGCAGACTGCCGGACAGAATTGCTGATTTGATTTTCAAGAAACCAGGTGAAAATGCAAAGGCACAGAATGACTGCCATTATGGTGATGCTCTACCAGGAGATGAGAACAGTTGTATTAACACTGGAGAACATTTGCCAGGGAGTATATCATGGAGAAATGGAAGAACAAAGTGTCAAAAGCCAAGATCTAGAAACTGTTCAACTAGTCCATATTCGGTGAGTGATAATCAAGCAAAATATGGCAATCTGTCTGAGCAGCAGAATCGATGGCTCAGGGAAACATCTGACACTCAACCATCAAATTTCACTACAGACAGACTCAGTGACAGAGAAACAAGGCCTGTATGGTGTAGTGACAATCAGATAAGAAATACTTGTGCTGAAAGTAATACTGTAAGAGTAAATCAGTCCATGACCAAGTGTCTCAGTGCTACAGGAAAGGCTTGTGATGTGAATAGAGCTCTCAGCCCTCTCATGAAGAATAATGAGCTAGAAAAGTCTGCATATCAAGACAGACCATTTCAAAATATAGCATATCAATCTAAAGCATATGAAGATAAAACATATCAAGATAGAACATATCAAGATAAACCATATCACGATAGCACATATCAAGATAAAATATATCGAGATAGAACATGTCAAGATATAGCGTATCAAGATAGAACATATCAAGATAGAACATGTCAAGATAGAACATGTCAAGATAAAGCATATCAGAATAGAACATATCAAGATAGAACATGTCAAGATAAAACATTTCAAGATAAAGTATATCAAGATAAAGCATATGAAGATATAATATGTCAAGATATAGCATATCAAGATAGAGCATATCATGATATAATACACGAATCCCCTTTGTATTATAGAGACCAGATGAGCCTAGAAGTTGATGAAGTTGTGAGAAACGAACATCAGATTTCTGATAGTCCTAGGCCTGGTTTCTGTACAGATGATGGGACAAGTAGCCAAAGATGTGCTTCACAGAGACATGACACAGGAAGTTTGCATGCTGACTTAAGAGGAGAAAATGTCCACAGTTTTTGTGATGTGGACTATGATCAGACAGATCAGTCAGGCTGGGGGAAAAGAAAGCAAGAAATTACATCAGTCAGGGATCAGAAAATGAGTCATGTCAATCTAGGAGATTTTTATCACAATAACAGTAGTAACAATTATTCTGTCTCCGCAAGTTATAACAAATACCATCATGTATTGTATGCCAGACCTTCAGATGGACCTGGTTGTAGCCCTCCTCATATGTCCTGCCCCTGTTCTAGCTCTGTAAGACAAGAAACATCTTGGTCCTCAGAGTTCTGCCAGAGAGATACCTCAAGACAAACGTCCATAAACACCAACCATTGTAAAACAGGCTATGCAGGATCTGTGCAGGAAAGACCACAGAAATCTCCAAATAAGCAGCATGCTTTAACTTCATCTCCCAAGATAGCTAACAACTTTAAGGATTGTCTTGCAAAAGATGAAAGATACAAATCCAATAATCCTCTAGCAAATTCAGATGTATGTTCCCACAAAGCATCAAGTGAGATATGTATTCCAGATGTGGAGCCAGTCATGCATGATAATAACTATTTCAGTGAGCCTGGAAAAATGACTACACAACCACCTGGTCCTCAAGAGAATCAGCCTCATTTTTTTGCTCAGTTCCAGAAAATGATGTCATCTTTCATTGCCTCATTCATGTCAGGACAGAACATTCCCTTAGAAAACAGAGTTTGTGATAAAAAATCTGCTGCGGTGCCAGAAATACAGCTCAATAATTCCACTGTCATGCACAGGGAATCTGATGCTTCTGGTGTTGAAATGAATGCAGAAAATTCTGCCATGACCACTGATCAGGGCAGTGATCAAGAAAAATTTAATTCCACAGACATAAGTCCAAATGCATCAAGGATAGTTATGGCCCAGTCCAGTAATATTCTGTCACTGTGTGATAACGAAGACAAAGATGCCAGCAGAGACATGACTGATGGACACAACAGTGGCTGTCTAGTTCAGCCGCAAATGGTCAGCCCTATTAAGAGTTTGCAGCACAAGGTCTCATCCACTGATAACCAAATTAGTGACACTACATGTCAAAGAACATCTCCAAACTGGGCAGAAACATTGACAGAGGGGTGTCAAAAGAATAACTGCACAGTAGTTATGGATCAAGATAAGAATTCAAGAAAAAAATCAGAAACATTGGGAAATAAGTCTAGCTTTTGTGCACCATCTACCAGTAATGCTAATATAAGAGACAAATCTCACAAATTACCAGCTAATCACTCTGTCAAGAGGATGACCCCTAATATTCGCTATGCCCCAGAACGGCTGTCACCAGATAGATCAGCAAAGATGTGTTTTAGTAGCCTTAGGCATATTCAGCCCTGTCCACAATCTTCTCCAGCACTGTCTGAATTTGATTCATGTTTGAAGAAATTGGCTCAGAGAAGCTCAAGGAACATTCCATTGCAAGGACCAGTCTGTTGTGTGAAAGACAGCACTGATGGGTCTACAACCAGTGGTATTGGATCTGCCTGTTGCAGTGAAGTCCAGGACATGCCCAACATCTCAAATGGTCCAAATGAGAATAAGATTGACAATGCTCCCACTGAAAAGTCTAAGCCAACATTCAAAAGACCATTAAAAATTCCTTTGTATCGGATGAATGCCTCACCTCCCTGTACACCACACATGATAAGCAGTATAGCCAAAGTCCATTACAAGAACACTCCTGCAACAGTTGGAAACAGCTTCAGACCAGTGAAATATTTGAAAGGGGAGGGAACACATATGACAACAGGTATTTAATATAAACAAATGTGTTGTTACGTAGTACCAAAATATGTATGTATGATATTATCATACCTTATCTAACAGATCTAGGTAATTTCCTTTCACAGTCCTGACATAGTATTAAACTGTTGTTTATCAGCATAATGTATACCAAATAGAATACAAGTGTTTGTGAAAATCAGTAGTAAGCCAAAATATGACTCTGACTATGGTGTTGACAAAGGCAATACAACTTTTAATGAAACAAATTCAAATGCTAATGCAATCTCTGGTTTGTAGTCCAGTAAACTAATGATGGAATTGACAAAATACACTGTTGAAGAGAATACAAGAGAATAACTAAGATAGAAGCAATTCTGTTAAACCCAATTCTCCCGCTGTGTTATAGATCAATTTATTACATGGGGAAGGCTGAATTCAAGCTTATTTGTTTTATTTTATTTAACTTTAAATTCTGGTCCTTGTTTCTTTAGGCAATGAGTTTCTTACTATACTTTAAGTTTCAAATGATTCCATCTCTTCCTAAGTTCAAATCTCACACTATAATGAAATTTTCTGTTTCCCACTGTTATGTGAATAGGACAAGACTACTTGCATTGCTGCTGTAGGATTACAGTAACTCAGCAGGCAGACAGCCAGTCCAGCGTCCTATAACTTATGACCTGTAGAAATTGTTTACTATCAGATGTAGTGGTTTATTTCAGCAGCTATCCCATGTGTCTGTGTAGACCACTTTTCTATCTTCATTGCCTCAGACATTATTGTAACTTATATGCAGAATAATTTGACTGACAATACAAAAGATGATAATTTTTAAAAAGTTTTGTTTCTAGAACCTAACTGATAAATATGTTTTATAAGATTGTTTATATCAATCAGTGATAAAACAGCAGAATTAGTGAAGAAAGGACAAAATAAGAATTACCTATTGGCATTATTAATTACAATACCGCATGTGATTATGCCAACTGAATGATCTCCTTTGTCCATGGATTTATGATGTACTTTGATAGAAACTGCTTTGATGGCCATGACCTTATGGCTGTGTATTATAATCTGTCTGACAGCTGCTGAGTTCCCAAATTACTCAAGGGATTCCTTATGTCCAGGTAATATTTTCTCAGATGTCACATTGTTAATGTGCAATTGATGTTTTCACTCATCAGGTTGTAGTTCAGTTCTACATGTCAGTCAGGAATGTCTAGCATTTCTTTAGAAATTTGTATTGGCATTTCTAATTACACTTGATATTTTCATTCATCAAACTTGGCTCAGGTATACACTTCTGTAATGATTGCTGTAGCATCACTTCAGAAATCACACTTTTGATAGTTTCAATTGTCAGATTGTGAGTCACGTGTACATCCGACTATTGGTTATTGCAATATTATCTCTGAAATGACTTTGTCAATTTGCTATCATTCATCAGGTTGTGATGTGGGTCTACAATGGTTGTTACAACTTCATTTTAGAAAATCACATTGTTAATTTGTGGGATAATTTCATTTGTTAGATTATGGTTGAGGTATACATGTCACTAACATTATCCCAGAAGTTACATTGCTGATTTGTAACTGACATATTTTCATTCATTAGACTGTGTCTCAGATGTATAATATATATATATTTGTCGCTTGTGATTGTCACAGGAGTATTTCAGAAAATCACACTTCAAGTTGCAATTGATATTGTCATTCCCCAGGCTGTGGTTTAGGTCTACACCTCAACAGCAGGACCTACAATATCACCTTGGAGACCAGCACTCACACCTGTACTTATCATCGCAGCATGCGACAGCAAGAAAGAGAACTTATACATGCTCTGACTAAGAAGCTGAGGCCAAATCTGGCAGGTAAAGTATTTCTGCTCATTAACAAATGATGGATATTTAATAATCTTTGGACATAAGTTCATGTCAGTCTGGGATATATTTTGTCACAAGAATTTGTGGATAATAAGTTTTGTGTGTTTGTTTTCATAGGATCATCAAACATTTAAGGCATATGGTTTTTAAATCCTGTGACAGATATACTACATATCACATACATCATGCTTTGCTGCTAGGTTTGTTGCACTGACATATCCTGTACATCACAGAAACAGCATAGAAATCATTTATATGACATAGACTGTATGGCATGTTTTAATGCATTTTTTTTTTTTGTTTAAACTTTGAATGAAATCGTAGCCGCTTCATTCTGTAATTTTTGCTTTCAGTATAAAAAAAAAATGTGACAGATAGGGTCGACGTTGAAACATTTTTTTTATTGTTAGAGTGAAGTTAAGCTGAAATGTATGAAATGTTTGATGAGTTGCTTTGACACCAATCCCATGTGGGCCGTGAGTGATTAGCTCTTTGCAGCGTGCATTGTAGTGGAATTGTGTTGGTGTCGTGGTGGAGTGCTCTTCCGGGGTGGGGAGAGCGGTGTGGAGTAGTCCTAGCAGGTTGAGTTCCGGGTATTGCATAGGCCATGGTCAGCATTGACATTAGGTCCTATGACTGTTGGTTCTAATCATCCAATGCGGGCAGCTGCGTTCCAGGGGGAGTCAGGTTGCTAGGCCGATCGGGGATAGATTACCTGTCTGATGCAGGTAAATCCCCATTGCCTGGGACTGAGGTAACGGTGTGGACTGGTACCGCTCGCACGGGCGCAACGTTCGTTGCGTGGCAGAAGAGTCTTACGGTACCTTTAAGTTCTTCCACCGACCCATATAGACACTGGCGCAGTGTGGGATTTGGGCCCAAGTACTGGCGCCTGGACCCCGCCAAATAGGGACAATCCAGTAAGACATGTTGGGGAGATTCGTGACAGAGTCCACAGTGTCAACACAGCGGATCCCTCCCGGGGTTCAAGCGGTTGAGGTGCTGCTTGAGCTCCACATGGCCGGTACGGAGACGGAAGATCACGGAGTGCTCCCCTCGTTCGAGCTGGTAGATGGCGTTGTCCTTCACCTGGCGTGGATGGTCTCTGTGGAAGGCCCGAGCCTTCTCTGAGTTGTCCCCACCGTTCCATCCACTTTTCCCTCGCCCGTTCCTCTATGGCTCTCCTGGCCCCAGGGTAGGTCATCGGGACCGACTCTTGTTCACCGCAGGACCCTTCCTTTGCCAGGGAGTCGGCAATTTCATTTCCTCGCACGCCAGCGTGCCCAGGGATCCATTGCAGGTAGACCCGGATAGAGAAGGCCGACTCCATCCTCACTATCCCACTTCGTATTAGCTCCAAGGCCTCAGTTTCGATGCCGGGGCTGCGAGATTCCAGTGCCTGGAGAACCGACCTGGAATCAGAGAACACAACAACGTCTGCTGGGAATACGGATCCTTCATCAAACCTGTGAAGGATGTGAGTGAGTGCTCTCCTTATTGCTTCCACTTCAGCATCATAGTTGGAGGCCTTGGCACCGCACGGGCCGCTGAGACGATCAGGCTGTACCCCGTCTGGGTACTGGAGCCGTCCGTGAACACTCTGATCATTGACTCGGCGGGGTAGTAGTCAACTGTTTCCAACGCCGCTGTTCGGAGAAAGGACCCGGCGCTTTTCTTGGTCATTGTCCCATCCCTAAGCGTCGAGAATACCCTGGGCGCGGGCAGGAGAGCGTGTGGTGGGGGAGAAGCAGTTCGCTTGATTTTGGCTCTACTGGGGCTGAGACCATATTCCTCGGCTAGTCTTCTGCCTTTGCTGGCAAAAGACCGCTTCTGGAGTCTTTGGGGTCCCACTGTGGTGGCGGCCCTCAGTGGTGGGTCATCGGACTCGAGTCTGACGATTCACTCAAACTGGTTCAAGATGCACTTCTCTCGCCGCAGGTCCAGGGGTTCGACGCCTGTGGCTATATCGAGTGCCGCAACAGGAGTGCTCTTGAGTGCACCCATGACCAGACGCAGTGCGATATTTGGGCCTGGTCCAACTTCGCCAGTGACCTTCTACTGGCAATCACCTGGACTGCCATGCTGTAGTCGGCCACGGGTCGGACGTAGCGCCCATATATAGCTGCTTGAGAAGCACAGCAGACGCCCCCCACTTGGAGCTCCCCAGCTTCCTGAGCAAGTTCAGGCGGGAGTGCATCTGCTTGGCCACATCGTTGACGTGCTTACTCAGTGTCAAGGTGGAATCAAGCTTTATGCCCAAATATTTTGGGCTAGCGGATCGTTGGATCAAGGCCCTGCTCATGGTCAAATTTATCGGCCTACTCCTAGCCGGGGTACTAAGGGTAAACAGCTGGGAGACCGTTTTGTCCGTATTAGCTACTATTTTCCACAGGTTGGTGTAGCAAGCGATGGACGAGAGCGTATCCTGCACCCTGCCATTTAAAACTGCAACCTTGGGCCTGTCTTCCAGATGGCGATGTCGTCGGCGAAAAGGCCCGCTTCGCTCTTTAGGGCCAGCTCTAGGTCACTGATGAAGGCTAGGAACAACATACAGCTCAGGGCAGACCCTTGCGGGAGCCCCTCTTCCGTTGGCCGCTCAGGGGAGAGTCTTCCTCGGAAGCGAGTCCTAATAGTCCTCTCGGCGAGGAAGTTGGCTATCCAGCTGTACATTTTCCCGGAGACTCGTTGTCTCCGGAGCTTCAGCAGCAGACTGGATCTCCAGACCCTATCGTAAGCCTCTTTGAGGTCAATGAAGACCGCGAGCGTGTGTTGGCGCCGGTGGAAGCCATTTATGATGTCTGAGGTCAAACGGGTTAGCTGGTTGCAGGCTTGCTTGCCTTTCCTGAATCCAGCTTGCAGTTTACCCATACCCCCTGTCTTCTCCAATAGGTGGACCAGCCTGTTGTTCACCATCCTCTCCGCCACCTTGCTGAGGTTCGAGAGCAGAGAGATCGGCCGGTAGCTTGACGCTAGTGCGGGGCTCTTGCTGCTTTTCAAGAGAGGGACAACGATAGCTTTCTTCCACCTGACTGGGAGCCGCCCCGTCTCCCATGTTTTATTTATGAGTGCTAGAAGCACCGCATGGCCTAGGGGAGACATCTGCCGGAGCATTTCGTTTGTAATGCTGTCCTCCCCTGGCGACTTTTTGGCCTTGTAGCTGCACAGAGCATGGGATAGCTCGGACGCAGTGAACATCTGTGTGCACTCCTCCGGACCTATCGCCTGCCTCTTTTCCTCAGCTTGCCACACCTTCAGGAGCGCCCTGTCCAGCTTTGGACGTCTTTTGGTCTTGCTGATGCCTACGTAGTGCCTATTAAGCGCGTTCGCCCTCGCATTGTTCATGGTAGCAAGGCCATGGGGCGAACGGATGGGTTCCAGCTCTGCTGGACAGCGTGAACGGTTTAGGTGAGTGAGGACAGTCCAGGCGCGACTTCCCCTTCCCTGGAGGTTTAAGCTCTGGCACAGATCCACCCAATGCTTCCTCTTTGTCCGTTGGGATAGGACTTTGACCTGCGCTGGAGGTGGATCTTTTTGTCACGAAATAGCTTGGTCAGTTCGAGTGCTTTTGGCCTCAGTCCACAGACATTCAGCAGGAGGATGGTCAGCTCTCCAGCTGGGACCCCCGCCGCTAGGGCACCAGACTTGTTCCTGGCGCCGCTGCCCGCGGCATTCGCACGCACATTCACTCTTCCTTTCTCACTGTCACCGGTAGCATATTGGCCCGGGGGAGCCCAGCAACTGCCACCCCCCCCGAGGTGCATATTGTTGAGTTGCACCGCTCCAAGTAGATACATTTGTATGACTAGACATGTGTGTAAAGGGAAATTCTGGCTTCTTCAAATCCCCAGTGCCGCAGGTCATGAAGCTTCAGCCAACCTCAGCCTGGCGTGCCCCGAGCCCTCACCCCTCTCTCGGCTCAGGGCATGGCAGGGGGAAGCAACGTTCAGCAACCCGCCCACTCAGGCAGCAGCTCCCACCCCAGAGGGACTGCAATACTGGTCCCCTACGAACCCTACCAGAGGGGGGACCAAGCTAGATAACCCGCTAGCCTGGGCGACCCGCTCTTGTCAGTACGTCCTGAGCCCAGCACAAGGCCAGGCTCGGTCCGCTCATTTGCTGCCACGGGAAGGAAAGAGTCGGAGCTAGGCCAAAGATGGAGAACCCATTGACCATGGTCTACAATGGTGGCGCAGATTGAGATCCTAAACCACCGTTACACCTTCTCACGCCAGCCTCAGCTGGACAACTCCTTAGGAGCTACCAGCAGGGCCAGCGAAGCAACTGATGAGTTGCTAGTATACTGTTGTTCTGAGGAACTAGCAAAAACTTAAAATACGGATGTCAAACACAACAGAAAGTTGCTGTTGCTAAAAGATTAATGCAAAATTTAGATATAATGAACTGGGGCAAGTTTGGTCACTATTTAGACCAGCAAAGGTTTATGCGGATGCAATTAACAGGAACTAGAGACTTTGTTATAATAGGTCAGTAGGACATAAGAAAGAGAAAAGTTTGTAGGTCTCCGATTGAGTAACAAGGAAGGCTTTGCATTTTTGTCACTGCCATCTCTATGCCCTACACTGGCAATCTTTGCTGCTATTGATGCTTGAAATTATTTCCTGTGCCTCGTTACTACCCTGTGATTGGTTTGGCTTGCTAATTGTTCCAAGGTCTGTCTGTTATGTATTTGCTGATTTGACCCCTTGTAGAAACCTGAAACTTTGTAAATATTCACTCAACCTACTGAGATATTTAGCTGTCATGTTTATTCAGTTACCATTTTGTGAACTATTTTTAATTGGATAACTTCACAATGGACGATAGAAAGAATTATTGTTTTTAAGTCAAGATTTGACTGTGGATATGAACAGATGACGCACAAGCAATCCAAAGACAAAGTTCAAGGCTCATTCCAGAAACATGTGCAGAGGACAAAGACATCTACAATTTTTCATCAGACAGTGATCAGGTAAGGTTTTGTTTGATTTCTTTTTTTCTCACCCAACATCAGTCTGGTATTTTAGAAGACATTTATCAACCATCATTAATGTCAGAATTTTGATAATTTGCCTTTTTCATGAACTGTGACAATCTCCAGTCTTTCACAAAATTTTCTTTGAAAACTGAAGATATTCATGATGTGCATGTCAATTCCATCATTAGTTTATTGGATTACAAACCAGAGATCACATTAATGTTTGAATTTGTTTATTAGCAGTATTTATTGTGTTTGTCAACACCACAGTCAGAATCACATTTGGCTTGCTATTGATTTTCACGAAGACATAATCCAGTCATAAATACCACAAAAGCATAACAATAAGACACCAGCTAACTCCTGAATAGTATAGGAGCTCCTCACCTGCATAAGGGTTTTAACCCCTTCGTCCCCTATATGATGTACCTGGAAAATGGATAAACTGTGCTGTCATGCCAGACATCGCCGATATCTTGGTTCATCGATCCCTCTATGCCGTACTATATACATCATGATAAACATACTTCTGATGATCCTGTAGGGAGAGATAGCCACAAGTACTGGGTGGATTTGGATTCAGCAATGAAAAATATGCATTTTGATATTGTATTTTTCTTTTTTTTGTGGTTTCTTTACTGCTGCATCTACAGTTGACCTCTACATACAGTTAAAGTCAGAACGTAAACAATTGGCTAGCAGACATTTACAATGGCACCAACATGTCTGAGTAATGCCATCTTGTATCCCTTTGTGATCTAAATACATGTATAGGTATTTTGCTGGGTGAGGAGGCTGAGTGTGACGAATATGATGATTCTAGGTCAGAATATGTGAGTGAGCCAGAGTCGGGCTCTGAGACATTGAGATTGAGCAGTTATGATGATTTGCCTGGGCCCTTGTCCTCAACAGATATACGTTAAGATCTTAATCTAGGTCTGCTAGACTATAGTAGAGGCTGTAAGGGGAAAGCACTGAAGATAAGAGGACCTCCAACAAAGAAATAGGCCTGCCTTAAACAGCCAGTGTGAAGATATGACTCTGAAAAAGCCTAGTGTGCTGATGCAATGGCTAACCAAACAAGCCAAAATCAGTGTTGTATCGGGGAATGAAAAACCCATTGCAATGAAGGAGTTAAACACTCATTATGTTGTTGCTGTACTAGCATGCAACAATCATTCAATTTCCAAAATATATATGTGATCAAAACTCACATGTGATATGTATAAGATTTGTATGACAGCCTATCATAATAGTGAATTAGGATAACTCATCAATATTGTGAAGTGACATCCTCACCTGATCCTGATGCAGTACCTATTCGCTTGTGCAGTAGTAAATTTTTCCTTCACATGTGTTTTGGTCCAGGTTTCACTGCCTCAGTCGGCCGATGAGTCAATGACAGAGGCTCAGAGAGGTGCAGATAGGAAGCCTTTTGGGGAAAGACAAATTGATAAAGAGGTATGTGATGGTACAGCTGATGGTTGGTGGGACAACCATGTTAGAAAGTTACAACAATATTTTTCAAATATATTTAACTCTTAGATTAATGGTAGAATTCTGTTTTGAGCTATCTTGTATCTTCCATTGACATGATAACTTACATCAGTAGTAATAAGGTTGATGATGGATCAGAAATGAAGCAAAGACTTGGTAGTGTAATTGTAATTATGGAAGGATAGTGGCACAGTGAAATAGACTGATCTACATAAGTTAACCTTCTAGTAAGTTTTTATGAGATTTATTATCTTGAAAATTGCATTTTTCATATAAGACCTGAATGTAGTGGTTAATAAATGTTCATTTTCTGTCTGTTGTAAATTTTAAGTTGATTAGGCCTGTAAAATCCTATGTAGCGACAGCAATCACAAGGGTACAATATGCAGATGGTAATGACCTGCATTTATTTCAGACTCGCCGGCCACGAGTGGCATACACAGAGCAAGAACTTGTCAATTTGTTAGAAGGTGTGAAAAAGATGGGCACTCGCTGGCAGCAAATACTGTGGACCTATGATTTCCATCCCAGCCGCACAGCAGTGGATCTGAAGGACAAGTATAAAAGACTGATGGTGGGTGGTGGAGGCTTGTTGTTTTCTTGAACTATGTATAAGATCTTTTTAAGTATTGGAGTTTTGATAAGGTTAGGGTCAGGAACACAAGAGACCATGGTGAGCTGATAGCAAAGGAAGTAAAGGCAGCCAAGTCACAATAGGTGGTTAAAAGGTATTCAAACAACAAGATAAGATGATTGTCACTGCGTTAGCCCATACCACTCACCTATATGCATCCAACAGATTATAGATATTTCTCCCCAGTCTTATCAACATGCCCAAATTTGCCCAATCTTGGGTGGGCAGTAAATGCTCTTGTAACTTTTCTGTCAAAAAATATGCCGAAGAACTAGCATTTCTTTGAGAGCAAGAAGTGATCAGGAGATGGCAGTGAAAGTAGTAACTTTTGTGAATCTTTGTTTTGAGGGGGACAGCTAATTTTCTTTGTTGGAAAATATGGATATGTAAAATCTTGTACATGCTGGAGACTCAGCAGGCTTCTGGATTGTTGATGTCTTTCTCATGTTGTTCTATGACCCTTCATAAGGACAGGTATAAGGTTGTCGTCATAATGATGAGATTTTCTTTTATGATAATCACTGATCAGATAATAGCCAGCCGTAATGCTAACGCTGGCTTATTGATAGTCCTTGTAATTCTTTTTCAACACATCCCAAGGAAGCTGTTGTAATCCTAATCCAAACGCTAAGCCATACGGTCAAGAAGATATTTTTATTTTCTTGAATTTTTTGGACATACTGTTAGTTTGTGTTATGGAGAATCAGGACATAAAAAAAGAAAGATAAGGCCAATTTTATAATTTCAAGATGTAATTCCTTTCACAGATTTTGAGGTCGAGTTTTAAGTGACAAATTTTACAATACTAATGCATTCAGACTATTATTGTCACAAGTAGCATCCAAACAAAATAGTTTGATTGCATCACATGCTTAGAAATACAGTCCAGCACAAAAAATTCTCTTGGGGATCAAAAAATGTGTTCAAGATTTCCATAATTCAAGATTTCCATGATGGCTTTTTTTTAACAAAAGAATAGAAGGACTACTGTGGAGGCATAACCATGACTAATGTAGTCTGATCGTAACAATACAACAATATTTTAGGAATTAGTGCCTTTCAGTTCATCTTGATATCATCATTCATTGTCTTTGGGACAGGGCTTTACCATTCCATCAAGTCGCTGTGCATGTATCGTGTCATGTAGGCTATGATTATTCCTTGCAATGCAGACTGCATGTGTGGTACTTAGTCCACCACCCTGGTCAATTACCACACCACCCCCACCTGGTGATTCATCGTCAGTGAGGATCACATTTAGATCTACATTATACTTCCTACCCCTATCACTTCTGCACACCTTTCCTTTATCACCAACAGCCTGGGGCGAGCAACGGCCGACAGAAAATGGGCCTGAATAGACATTCTGACACTTTGAGATCCAGTAGATGATATGAAATTGTTCAGGAAATTAAATGTGTTAATAATACCAAGAAAGTATAGGAATTTAAACGGGGAAGATAATAGGTTTCACCATAGCTGTGAATTGGAGATTAACATGTTTGAGTTTTCTGTGCTCGACTTTATACTTGTTAAATATTGTTTATTAATAGATACTCTGTATGACTTATATGCTAATGGTAAGCAAATGAGGATTTGCCAGATCACAAGAAGAGACATAACTGAAGTTACTACATGTCCAAATACAGCAGATATCAGAGCAGACCAGCCCACAGAAGACAAGCTCAGCCAAACCTTTCTCCATGTGTGAGACCAGGCGATTGAAGCGAGGTGTCAAGAAATTTGGCTACAACTGGAAGGCCATCCTGACAGGATTCAGGTTTTTACCAGGCCGAACAGTTGATGATTTGTGCAGGCAGTGGAGGCAGCTCAACAGAGTCACATCAACTCAGAAAGGTGAAACAACTTGTAGGACTGATTAAGAGGTCAAGTTGTCATTCTTGTCTTGCACAACTGTCCCCTCCCTCTCTTCCCCTTCCCTCCCCTTCTTCTCACTTCCTACATTTACAAGCAGCAGCAATAAGAATATTTTGCACATGAGTATTTGATGTCCAACCAAGAAATTCCGTTGGTGAACATGGGTGACTTTATGATATCTGTCTGTCTATATTTATTTTCAACTAAATATATGACAAACTACATACCTCTGCTGTCATAGCGGGATTGAAAGTGAAATAAAATGTAAATGTTTGCTGTAAAGACATACAGTATTATGTTTAAGACATACCTACACTTTATGCCTATTTTAGCAGCAGTTGAGGTTCACTGGGCAGTGCACTTTTAACAAAAGATTGAGATTCCTGGATATTTTCCATTATGTTCTGGATTGGCAGCTGTGAATGGAGCCGAGTTTTGATGAATAGGAACATTTGAGGCCCCTGGCACAAAACGCACCAAAAACGTATACATTTAGAGCCAAGATTGAGAAAGTCCAAAGAAAAGAAAGGAAAAAAATTAGTTGGAGATATATAGTCAAATTTACAATGCAAGCATGCAAATGCCATAAAACGTAAATTTAGAAGAACTAGGGTAGTATATAACCCCAGACAAAAAAAAAAAGCCACTCTCTTTTCAAGATAAAATTATCCTGAGAATCTTCTCAATATGGATTTTAGTACTTTTCGTTCTAGGATTAAAAACCAACGCTTTACAAAGCCTGGAAAAAAAATATTAAAAATGTAAATACTGATGTTTTGGCATTTGTTCGTGCTAATCATGCAATCTGTGAGAAGGTAAAAATGGATCACAATTGCTGATTTTGAATTGCTGATAGAAATGTACAGCTTCTTTTAATTTGCGGTCAGACAGTTTTCTTTATAAACTCAGAGAGAGAAATCTTCATGAGATGATGGGGAAGACAAATGCTGTTATTCATCTGTCATCTGTCCCCATCAGTAGATGCCATTGCAGTCAGTGACACCGATAGAATAATTCTCTTCTATTTGTTTTAACTTTGCTAGCCCTGCTAACATCATGGTTTTCATTCTGCTTGATTCAGTGATGTTACCAGTGAGAGAACTGGTGATCTGCCTGTTTTTTCTTTTTGCTCCAGTCCTACCTTGAAAAACAGTCTTTATAAAATATAAAGCCTGTCTCTTGATTCCATAGCGCATTGGTCTACATATCTTATTTTTCTTCCATTTATCTTGTTTGTAATTCTTTCTATGTGTTTTCACATGCTGACTAGAGTGCAGAAAACATTAATTCTTTTGATTTTTGATGTGAATGTGACACAAAGTTTATATGAGTTGCATTATTTTTCTTAATTTATTCACAGTATGAGTTTTTTTGTTTTGCATAGATGTTAAGTATATCATTTAGGTATCTCTTTATGTAGCCAAAGGGTCATACTTATGAAGTTTAGATTTGTTTAACATTCACTTTTCATTACTTTACTAAGTCTGTTATTGTGATTTTATGAAGGAAGAATTTTCCACTGTTACAAGCATTCTTACATAACACATGATACATCATCATCATTACTCTGGATATTTGGGGAGGGGGGAGGGGGATTGAATATCTAAACAGGAAATATCTGCTGGTGATATATTTTTAAACACCGGGATATCCACCTCTGAAGTGGATGAAAGGCATACAATAGATGAATAAACCATGTTTATGCAAGGGTGTTTTTTAATGTGTAAAGTAACTGTATTATTCGAAAGGAATAACTCTTGTCATGTAAAATTCAGTTCAGACACTACTACATTGCCATTAGGCCAGTCTGTCAGTTTTCATTTGTGATTGTCTGACATAATAGTGGAATGATAGACATGTTCTGTTTTGGGGTTAGTATGCAAATACAATGTGTCAGTCTCTTGTCCATTTCATGTTTTAGGTCTGAACATTCGATCCCAGAGAAAGCAAAGTACAACTTTAATGTTGAAGTGTTAATCCATGTTTTGAAAACAGAGCTGAGATTAAGAGGGGGGGGTGGTCCTGAAATTTGGATTTTGCTAAAAAAATGATTCTTTGGGTTTTTGCCTTTTCTGCGCATAAAAATGGTATCAAAAAGTGGATATGTCCATTCTAACGTGTTTGACCAATGGTCATTCAATGTTAGGCCTAGTCTACTGTCAACCAGGATTTGGCTCCACCTTGCTGCTACATAATAGTGATATGTAGGCAAAGAGTGCATAAAACACTTGATTATGACCTCATCTAGCAAAATCATGAACTCCAGTGCAATGGATGGACATTGTATGGCCACTATGAGGTGAAAAAAACTGCTGATCATGCAGAGAACAAAATTCGAGAAAAATTATGCCCAGAAAGCCAGGAAGAAGCAATAAAAGACACAGAAGTCATGAAGAGAGGTCTAGTATGTACAAAAAAGGGCGTTAGGAGGCCAAAAGCCAAATAAAAAACTCTCCATGTCAATTTTTCCTTGAAAAAAAACTTGAAACGCGTTTTTCTCAAAACTCGGTTTTTGTCAGTATTTTGCTATCTACTTTTTTGTTTCTGAACCGATTTTAACCAAATTTGGCACACATCATGTTCACAACAAAACTCAAAAACATACATATCGCGTGCCATTCTGTTGGTAAGTTTCAGAGAAAAGTAGATTTTTAGTATGAAAAAATGGCGAAATTTGAAATTTTGCTACATGGCATTTTCAAAAATTTCTAGAAAATTTACTATTGCATACAAACTGCTGAAAATATGTAATTTTTTTAGATATTGTATCAAAACAGATGCTGGCCAAGTTTCATCAAGTTCGGTTAAAATTTTGCAGACTGGATAGATTTTGAAGTTAGCTATTTTAGAGATGGCGGCATTGCCATGGCAACTATTTGACAGTCTATTTTTTTTCACTGATTTCCTCTAATTTGAACATGCCGAATGCGATGGACAAGATTAAAATAGCCTATCTTTAATAGTAAAAAAATAATCACCTTCAGGACCCCCCCCCCCCCCCCCCTTTAAAAGGATTGGAGACAGTTTCACAGTATTTCACACTTACTTTGAACCTGGCAGTTTGACTCAGTTGACTTGACATTGCTCACCATAATTTAAGCCAACTTTTTGGTGAAAAAATTTATGGCCAAGGAAAATCTTTGCCTTTGAAGTTGAAAGATTCCATTGTGATAATATTTGAATTTTTGTTGTGATTTTTTGTATCTTTGCTGTTTGACTTGCAATGAGATCATCATTTGCTGACACTGAAATGTAGACACAAGTGTTTACAACAGAAGTGTCACAAGAACTTCTACAACCAGTAGATTTTTCCATCCAGTGTTGTTGACAACATGAAGATCATCTCATCCATAAACATTATGTTTATTCTTGTTTCTTGTTAATAAACAATTGCCTTGACTTTCAGTAATAAATGTTTACCTACAGTTTATATCTTGTGTTTGTTCTGATAATTGATAATCTTGGAAGTTCAGACAGTGCATAGATCAGCCGCACTCTTTGATGATCAGTGGTAGTACGTGCTTCAAATCAAACATAAAAATAGATATAAATTGGATGTTTCTCCTCAAAAGTATTGAGAAGATTCTTTAGTGAGCTTTTTTTTTTTTTCTTCAGCCAGCTGAGTTATCTCCCTTTGCCTAGCAGAAACAGTATAAGACAAGCAGTGTGAAGATGGAAAAAATCCTGTTATTTCAAACAAGTGAACAAAAAAATTATGAAAGAATTATCCTCATGAGAAAAAAGAAACATTTTCATCACATGGTAATTTTATGTTGCTTATGTTTCGTATACTATATATAAGAGAGAGTAATTTTTTTTCCTCTTTACATGCTTATTATAGTGCATCTCTTGTACCCTGCAAAGGGAAGTAACTTGGCTGCTGGTGGGAGTTGCTCATTGGTTGATATTGTGTCAGCACACAAGAAAACCTCAGGGATCAAGGATCAAATTTTATTATGGTCTTTCAGCCCACCAGGGGGGCTATCTCAGCTGTTTTTGTTTACATGTCAGGCACGCCACACAGATCGTTGGCATTTTCATATGTTTCCAGAAACCATCCATCCTTATGTCACAAGAAAACCTTTCTTTACTGCCTTTCTGATGAGATGATTTTATACATGGCTATTATATCCATTGTGTAGGTGATTGCAAATTCTTATATCTGATACCCTGAATGCTTTTTTATGTGCAATGAAAGAAATTTGTTCATATTCAGCTTCCAATTGAGAGATCAAGATTACATCACTTTTATGTCTAGGCCAAGATTCTGGGGGTTGGTCCAAATTCTGACATGAAAGTTGTAGAGCCCATTTTCATTATGCCAGTGAGTGTAATAACATCCACATCACCATGGCAGCACATCAGCCTTGCCAGAATATTGGCTACAGATAAAAGATATCGCTCAATCTAATTTTGAGATAAGTTGACCTATTCATTTCATGTTCAGTTATTCCTTTCTACATCAGTTTTCCATGCATCTCTTCTGGGAGATCTGTGGTCCATCATTTTGTGTGGTTTGTACATGATCCATGTTTTCTGAGATCTTTTTCTTGTTTCCAGAACTTCTCATCCAGAAATGGGACTAAATCAAGGCTGTTTCAGAGATTGTTTAGGCCTACAGGGCCACCAAACAATGGTGCAGCAACCGCAGATGGCGGAAGCCCTTTGTAGGGGGGTCGAGGGAGCATGCTCTCCTGCGGAATTTTCAAAATTTAGGGGCAAAAATTGTGTTACATAAGGCATCTTTCAACAAACGGGGTAGAAAAAGAAAAGGACTATAAAACAGTGCAAAATGAGACATTTTTCAACAACAAAACGTGTAAATTCCATGAAGAAAAAAGATATAAAACACAATACATTAGCATGTTTTTCTATGATAACTTATCTCAAGTAAATAATTTTGGAAGGATAATAAATATTCGTTATGCTAGTGTTCAAGAGTCAATCAGATTTGAAGAACCTAGCTATGAGGCACTGTTTTATGTTTTTTTCAATGTCTTTCAGTTTTACTTTTGTTGCTTGGAGGAGAATCAACACTGCATAGAGTTTCAGCATTGTCGCCGTTTGCGCACCAGGGGCTGTCAACTTTCTGATCACATCTCCCATGATCGCAGATTCCATTCATAGATTCCTATTTCCATGGATTTGTGACTCCATTCTCATCAAATCTCTCAGTGCAGGAGCTAATGATGTCCTTTTGGGCCACCATTTCACTCAAGCAAGCAGGAGGTGACGCATCTAAGGGAGGCTGCTTTATAAACGCTCGCAACTCAGAAATTCCGCAAAACAAATCAGCATTCTGAGGAAGTCCAAGGTTGGGTTCTGCATTTCTGTGGAAGAGATCCATCCCTGTTTTCATGCTTAGCTCTTGTCCTTTAAGAACACTATCCTGGCTGACATATTGCTCTTGTTCAGATAGCTTAACCATTGAAATCTCTCTCAGTTGGCTAAAATGATAATTCCATCCAAATTTCCACACCACCCATAATCAAAATCTCTGTTGAGATCAGAATGATATTGTTTCATCCAAGTGATAAGAAAGACAGAAACACAATCATGCTGAATCTGACACTTTTATTGTTGGGTTGTATTGAGTAAAGCATTAAAAATTATTTACACATGATATCTAGTAGTATGACGAAGAGGGGAACATAACAAAAAAACAACAACAAAAAACCAGTACATAAATAATATGCATGAGACTGCAAACTTCAGCCATGATGTCATTTGTTGTTCATCTCCACATACAAACTTGAGTCTGTGCTGAAATACCCAAGAAAAAAGACAGTGCAGAGAAATGAGGTAAAATGTATACAGACTTGATGATGAGATCTAAGCATGAACTATAACTGCATGCGGCATACACTGTTTTACAACGAGCAAACATTAACTAGCTTCAACTTCCCTCCTATTACAAACCTGCCAAAAATTACATCAACAAGCTAAACTTCCTCACTTTCAAATACCTGCTGGTCAAAGCAAACTTATATTTTGTTACTGTCATAAATCTGCCACTTGGCACAAAAAAAAAAAAGGCTGATAAATGGGAGGAAAAGAAAGAACAGAATAAGAGAGACAAATAAATTACAGATTCCTTGCTACATGTATATATTCAACTGTCTAAAACCCGTGAAACCTTATGACTCTTACCTCACTGAAAAACAGACAAAAGTGATCAAAAACCTATTACAAAAATGTAAATTGAAAATCAAGACTAGATTTTGCCTCACTGTGAAGTCACAAGCTTTTATAAGCAGATAGATACATGTACTACATTGCACTGGACATCAGTAATATTCCGTGAATTGTGGAATTCTAGTTTTCCAATTTTGCTATAATCCTATTAAGCTGCCACCTTTTACTGTTGACTGATTTATGACCCAAGATAGATTGAATGGTAGCACTGCCAATCACTCCTTTGTCTTTCCTGTCTTTCTTCTGTAAGCTGGTCATGATGTATTTCTCTGTAATATAGATAAAGTATTCGTACTATAGTAAGCGGTAGATGTGGAACAATCCAACTCAGTCACTGGAAAACAAAGAGATTCTGCTTCATTGATACAGGGACTATGTCTTGTGAGTATTGCCGTAAAGTTGGTAAAAATGTTCAACCAAATATCACCCCAGCTTCTCTGGTTGGAAACCTCTAATTTGCACTGCCGAAAACAAAGTTGATCATGTGGTCATCAATAATGAATTATTTGAAATCAAGCATTTTTTAAAACAACGTTCCGGGAATGATTTTCTGAACATGATACATTTCCCTGCCTGGTGACTTGTGAGTACAAACGATGAATAACAGAACATTCTGGAAACCAAGAATGACACATTCTTAACAATTAGGTTTTTCTTACGATCTACCATTGTCTCAGATATACAAAATGCGATGAAAAGTATCCTGGGCATGTGAAATCTGAAATTTGCTAGCTGAAGAATGTTGGCACAATTGTAAATGAATCTTATGTATATTTTATGCTACAAATGAAAAACAGTGACACCAGTTTCTGCATTCTGTTTCATAAATAATCTGTTTCTTCATTAGCATAATCCCTTGTGTTAAGCACTCTGCTATCTAAGAAAATGGTCCTTCTATTGCCTGTTGTTAACTGTTAAATGTGTGTCTTAGAGCCTCTAGCAAGAAGTGGACATGTCATGTCAGTCTTTTTTTTTTTTTTTTTATAATCCTAACATTTACTATTACTCTCAACATTTTCTACAAAGAAAAACAGAGTATGCTTGTTAAACAAATAAATATGCTATCATTATTACTATGTTGAGAATATACAATGCCATATTGTATTATTGAAACAAGAAAAAATTCTAGGGTTTGAACCATAGAGACCAATGTTTCCAAAACCGTGTAAATCCTAATGGATTTAGTGAGTTTTCATACTTCTTTAAAACCAGTCTACATCATAATGTATTGATTGGGTTCCACAGCATATTGTAGAGATCCATATCCATCAGGATGTTAATGATGTCTAAAACCTGAGCCAAGATGCATCTTTCATACAGCCCTGTCTATGACAAGCCTGGCTACTGGTGCCACTGACCTTGATCACAATTGAAATTTAAAAATTAAAAATAATTGCATATTGATGATGATTAGAAGGCAAGCTACCCTGGCTATGAATGCAATGAATAAAGTTTCACATCATGATGACTTTTTATATTGACCATAATTAGGAAATATATGTCAATTTGTAATAAAGTTACAATGTGTAACTTTACATGACACCAACACATCAGCTTCGTACAATTTTCACAATAAAGTGACCTTTGTAATAATAAGATAAAATATTAACTGGATACAACTATTATGCAATAAATGCTATCAACTAAACATGCAGACTGGAAGTCATACCAAGAAATGATAAGAATTAAATATACAGGAATGAGACCCAAGCACACAAACCATTAATATTAGAGTAACATAAAATTTTGCTGTACAAATGAAATCATCAGTATAAGTGTAATTCACTACCATACCAATGAATTCCTGACACACCACAGAGATAACTAAAAAAGTGATAAATGAATGCGTGTGCTATGAATCTTGTATTTTGAAATATATCATTAAATTAACATTGGTAAATGCACACATATAGTTTATGAAGGGGAAATCTAAACAGTTCTTTTCTTCTATCTTTCTTTTTCAATGCAGTAACTGTCATAAAATGAATATTAAGTCATTAAGTGGATCCATCTTTAATCACTCATTCTGATTTATTTATTTTTTGTTTGAACAGCAATGTAGTTTGCAAAGTAGTATCTAGTTTTAATGAGTCTTCAGCTTCTTTGTTGAAGCCCTCCACAGTCATACTTAAATGTCATTGTTTCATTGATCCATCTCCATCCCTTGGAATTCTTCACATTGACACAAATATGCATGATTCTATGACATTTCTCTCTCCTTTTTTTTTTCTATCTCTCAAAAATTTCCAATTGTGGCCTCCTAAGGAAACCCCTATGGTTTCTATATTTCATGAATAAATCTTTAGCGTGGCTAACACAGAAAGTACTGATGAAAGTAACTGAAAGTAATTAAAATTCTAACTTAATCACCAAATTTGCCACATAATGTAGCTGACTGCAGATGAATGCCGCAAACATAAGGCATACCATTATACCAAGGACAACATAAGGAGGGACAGGATGGAGTAAACAACAACATACTATGTAAGTTAAGTGCGATATAGATCACCATAAATAATAATAATAATGGTTCTGGCAATTCTTGTTTTGTTTTGTTTCATTTCCTTACGCCTTTGTTGTTGCACATTTATAGCAAAAATTCAATCCCACTCACCATCATACAAATACTTTTCACAATACATGTGTATTTTATAGGGGCTCGATAGCGAAAAATCACTTTTTTAAAATTCTACTTAAATGAAGCAATTAATGTGATTATAATGTCATACAAGTTAAGAAATGATC
>JBCEWB010714393.1:0-17040 GCA_039654565.1 Peronia peronii | reverse complement strand
ACACACACACACACACACACACACACACACACACACACACACACACACACACACACACACACACACACACACGTAAATTCAGCAGTGGTAATAACTAAAGAATGTTTCTTTTGGTCTGAATTTTTCATTATTTTCAGAATTCACACTGGCAGGCACATCATGAAAATTGTGTTCAGTATCTTGAAAATTGTGATACATTTTTACATGAGATGTAATTTTTATCTTTTTAGGAGATGTGAATCCACACGCCCGTGCCCCCGTCCCTTCCCCCCACCCCCTCCCCCACACACATACATACATACATACAGCCACTCACCGCACACAAACACACACACACAGACAGAGAGGGAGAGAGAGAAAGAGAGAGATATATACATATATACATGTGACAGTTAGTTTGTAGATCACTGACTTCCATTTTAGGCTGCAGAACTTGTGATATCTCGAGGGAAAGCTGCCCGGGGACGATTTTGTCTCAGACATTCATTCCTTAAACTCTAACATACCTATATAAAAGAGATTAAAATTGACCTTGGGGTCGACGATTGTTCGTGCTGTATGCCGGGTTGATCCCAAATGGGATGTATTTCTAGTCTGCCACTGCGATGGAATAATCCTTTTCATCTGCCAGGCTTTTCCAGGTTGAAACAACAGCTTCACAGACCACTGTGCCGCTCCCCGTGTTTTCTGTGAAAGTCGGTGTATATATAGACTTTGACAGATTTACAGTAATACTGGTTTGCTGTTACCACTCTACATTATATTATCTATTCCGTTTGCATTAACATCAATCAGAAATACTAACAACAGTAACTATCTTATGCGTAATAACTATCGAAGCAACTGTACCTCAATGCTTCCGTTCCGTTCCGTTCTGTAATACGTCTTTCAACTTCCTAGTGGAGGTTATCTCGACAGGTTTTTGTTAAAAAACAAACAAACAAACAAACAAACAAACAAAAACAAAACACAAACAAACAAACAGAAAACAAATCATGTTTTTCCTTAAGAAAAAAAAATTCCTTTAAAAGAAAAAAAAATTTGGTCACTCGTGGGTCCTTTGCTATTGTTTTGGTATGTCAAATCCCTAGCGTCCATACCTCCTACCCTCTTTTTCTCTACTCTTTCTACACGGGGATGAGCCCTTCGGCCTTTATTTCTTATTTTCCTGGTATGCCTAATTTTACAACATTAATTTTTTACGATATTTATTTGGACGATATTTATTTTATATACATTATGTACATATTTGGGAATCCCTGGGTCGCAATGGGTTATGGGCTCGCGTATCTCGGTCGGCAGAGGACAACGAAAGACTACTTAGTTTCGTCTGTGTCCCCATCTCTCAGGCGACAACACGATGTATTTTACGGATCCGCATCTCTGATCGGAGGGGAACAGGTCGGATTACTCGGCTTCGTCAGTGTTACCGAATCGACCGAACGAAGATACTGCAATCTCGTCCCCCGGCGGATTTTCATGTCGGCAGAGTCTAGAGTCTCCGTCCAGAAGAGCGCAGGGACTACTCGGTTTCATAAAATATGCGATCGTCCATCCGGAGACCCCTGGAAATTTATAGAGTTCTTTCGGTGTTCTTTTCTACTCCCTCCTTCCTCCCCCCGCCCACTACTCGTTTGTCTTTGTTGTTGTTGTTGGTATTTTACTGCCGGCATGGATTTCCTCTTATTCTACCTCCTTCCCTTTCCCTCTCTTTCGTTATGCCCTCTTCCAAATTATTAGTTTGCTTCGTCCCCTCCCTTTACCCTATCCCGTTTTTGGAGTTTTGATTTCCCTTTGTTTACTTTAGTTGGGCTATTTCCGACCTAGCATCCCCAGTGCTGTTTCTCTCAGTGCTGAAAAGTGCTCTTTCTTCTCGCTTGCTTAAAGCAAAATTAAATTTGATACTTTCTTTTTATGTACCCACCGTATTAGGCACAATATAACCGTCATCGTGGTGATGTACCGTTAAACCCCAACACAACAACAGCAGCAGCAGCAGCAGCAGCAGCAGCAGCAGCAGCAGCAGCAGCAGCAGCAGCAACAACAACAACAACAACAACAACAACAACAACAACATCTCGGCCCGATAATCTTGTTAAGTTTGGTCAGTGTGGCGGGAGCTTTATTTACTCAGAGTATGTCGATCTGAGCACAGTACATTTAAATAAATAGTTGGTCAAAACACCCAAACGATACACACACACGCACACAGGCACACACACACATGCACGCACGCACGAACGCACGCATGCACACAACATAATTATATCTCAGGAAGGTCAATAGCAAATTATTAAGGTGGTTCTTACTGAAACTTGGATCCCGAACGAACGTAAATTTATTATCAAGTGCACATGTTTCGGCTATGAAAAAGATCAACACAGCTACAGCATCTGTAGTAATTTTGTGAGATCCTTATAACTATATGATGAAAGTAAACTGACACCAGTCCTTCCATCAGATTCTAAACTCATTGTAAAATTATATATTATTACACTTTTGGGAAGTTACCCACGGAAATCTATGGACTTGATCTGAATCGCCCAGTGATCACATGATATTAGTGAACATGCGTTTGACATGACGGGAGGCACTGCGCATTTTTGTTTACATTGTCTAACACACCACGCTATACGCAATGAATACAACAGTGTATTGAATATTTCACGTATGATTAAAAAACGTCAGAGCTTCGAAAAAGCTGCGACATAATATATAACGTCGCCCTTCCCCTCACAGTAACGGCCATCGTGGCTGGCCTTCACTGAAGTCAGCCCCTCTTTATCTTTAATATAGGTTTGTCCTTGGATACAACTCCTTTTAAATGCTCTTTTCACTCTTTTCACTAGCTCTCCGTCGCCCTGTCTCAAGCCTCCGTCCTCGCCTCTCTTTTTTGCCAGCTATCTCATTTTTTCGGGCCGCTGCACAAATGAATAATATCTGTGGGACATTGGCGTAGAGATCATGGCTGCCACTGAAACCGTTCTCAGCTATCAAAATTATCGCCGAAACTTTTTACACTTTAGCTGACTCTGATTATCCCAACTCGTTTGTGATAAGCTTAGTACTGAAAATTGCACTCGTTTGCTTTATTTTAGCAACATCGAACTTTGTGCACGATGCTGAGACCAACCAATTAATTCACAGACTAAACATTAATACCAGATCTATATTAATACCAGATCTATTTCTTACAAGCTAGTTTCTTTTTGTGCCCGAGAAAGATAAAGGTGAGGCAAAGAAAAGTGTGGATTAGCGTGAACGCCTTCCTTTTCTGTTCTTTCTACTGCCTCTTCCACCATTTGACTCTCTTATTTATGGACTACTCTTAATTAGCTTTCCAGTGCTAGACAACTGTTAGTTATTTTTACTAAGCTTTACTTAGGGTTTCAGAATGGCTCCATCTTCCTCGCAGTATTTTCTATTACTTTGTTCAGATCTATCGCAGCCACTTTGCCAGCCACTGTTTCTTGACTTCTTTGATGCCCATAAAAATTGATTGAACAAACCATAGAGTTCTTGCGCGTGATGGGGGAATAAAAGGAAGTACCAGTTCATCATGTGTCGCAGATCGAAAAGGTATCATAAAAAAGAATAACCATCTGGCGTCATAGGTCACGTAGACTCTTACGGTCGAAGACTGATGATGTCTCACTTTCTTCTCGGGCGTATCTCTTCCTGGTCTCCAAATTTTCCCACCACCTCTCATTTTCTCTTTCTCTCTCTCTGTCTCTCTTTTGCTTTCTCTCTCTCTCTCACTCACACCCAGTCGCTTCGAGAAGTAATAGATTCTAATATGAAATGAATATGAAATTTGACTCAAAGTATAACAGGCTCAAAAAAGCTCCAGTTCTGAGGTTTTATTTCAGGCTTGTGATTATTGTTTGTCAACATCATCTGCAGAAGAAAATACGAAAACAACGAAGTGACACGGACTTGGGAAAGACTGGTATTCAAATTGGGTGGCGTGCTCAGTTAAAGGAGAAAGGGTGGGGAGAAGGGGAGGAGGGGGATCTGGGGGTCATTTTGGAAACTGCTAGGGCAAGATTATTTTGCCATTATCATCCAGTTCAGCTTGGTCAAATTAGAGGAAAACAATAAGAAAAATGTTGAAATCATTCACCGGTGCCATGGGAATGGCCGCCATTTTGAATTTTGCTTCCGGTATGACTAACTTTACTATTAATAAGAATCCACATTTTTCAACCGATGCTCTTGAAATTTTGCATGCATACTTTTCAGCTGAATATCTCTGAGCAATCAAAATAGATTTTTGATAGTTCTTTTTTTTTTTTCTCAGAAATTTTATATTTGGGTTTTGTAGCAAGGTCACGAATTTTCCGAAAATGTGACAATAAAGTCTCAAAATCTCCTAAATTTGAAATGATATAGAAAATTCTCTCTGATTTTTTTTTTTTTTTGGTATTGTTTTGTGCTGTATTCAGGCCACGTTTCATGGCAGTTTTCCAGAAATGAAAACGTAGATCGCATATTTGTACTGAAAAATCTCATTTTGAGAAAAACGTATTCAGTTGTTTTTTTTCAATCAAAAGAATGATTGTTTCTTACCTCAAAATAGATTTCCTTCACATATTAGAGTTCTCTCCATGTCTGCCATGTCTTATTTTGCCTATTTCTAGGTCTCTGTGCACGGATTTTCTCCATTTTTGCTCGATCACCCCAATACGTCTATTCTCTCAGTTCATTTTTATTTTGATTTATGTTTTTCATGTTTCACCTGGACTACGAAACAGTGCTGAGTTTTTTCATGTTTTAAATGTTGTTCGAAAGAACTGTGATAAGAAGGACAAGGATAATAGAAAGAGCCTGAGTATTCAGTTACCATTTTGCTACAAGATGTCTATTACTCAAGATAAATGATTAATGTTTTTAAGAAGTGTTGCTCCGGAGATTTTAGTCTATGGACATAAGAATAGTTGTCATGGACTATTGTTTATAATGGAACAGAGTCTTCAGGACAGGCTAGGAGAACTAGACCGTCAGAATGGACATAGAAAATCAGATTTTGCTGACTTGACAAGAGCTAATGATCAGAATACTCACAGTCTTGGCCATAAACTTGAACTCCTATGTGGTCTGTCATATATCTGTTATGTACTCCGTGTCCTTTCTATTTTCTTTCATTTCAATTACTCCCTTATTACTGTTTAATAAACTTCTAGTGGACATTTTTTCTAGGTTTTATGACTGAATGTTAGGCAGTTTAAAATATGAGGGTCTTCTTTGATGATAATTACGTTTCTGTTAAAAAAAAAAGAGAGAGAGAGAGAGAGAGAGAGAGAGAGAGATCCGATGGAAAACAAAATCGGTGATCATGGTAACACTGAAAGAAAGCAAAAGGAATTAGGAGGCCGAGACGGAAGAAAGTGGGAACAAGACTAGCAAGATCTGCTGGCTATGCGAGTAAAGCCAGGCCCACAGCAGGGCGAGCATTGCCCGGCACGTTCTGCATACAGGCAGTTCAAGGCTTCTCCAAGCAACCGCCGACAGAGAGGACGGTCAACATTGTTCCCTTGGCGTGTATAATATTGATGTGGGCATGGAAATGGGATTGAAAGACAATCTGTTTTACACACTGATTGATGTCGAGAAGGGTCACAAATTTTAACTTGAAACTTAACGACACTTACATACCTATCTATTATGTATGCCGACAGCAGAATTGCTGAAATCAAGTGCAAAAGCTCCATTACGAAATGACATTTCAAATCAGACTCGCGTTGTGAAAGTCATGAGCAAGTTCACTGTTACTTTGAGGGAGACACATGTTAAGTATATTTTGACATAATCTGTAGTCAGTACTTGGGGCTCTTCGCTGTAATCAGTGTAACACTCTGATATACTGAACATCCAAGACATCAAGATACACATTTTTTTTGGGTTACCGAATGTGTTATCATCCCTTTTACAAGGCTTGTACCACATTATATTCTTTCCCCTCCAACCTCTTATAGACATCCATCTAGTGACAGCAACATTCATATACTCATGCGAGACATGGATCCTCATTGCTGATTTAGAAAAGAGAATTTATGTCTTCGAAATGCTACCGAAGAATTTTTGTATACCATATCCTACAAAGACTGGGTCACAAATGATGAAATCTGAGATAATCTCAGTCACACGACGACCCTCTCTGTATTGTCAAGATCAGAAAACTGAATTGATATGGTCATGTCACAAGATCATCGGGACGTGTAAAAACTGTCATGTATGATACTGTCGCAGATGGGATCAGCCAAGGGAGACAAAAGAAACGTTGGGAGAATAACATTTAAGAATGGACCAACCAATCCCTCGCCAGTACCTGAGAATGGCAGAAGACAAGAACAAATATAGAGCAGTTTCCAAGTAATTTGTGGTGCGCTTTCAACCTTCCAGGGTTTCATTCAGTCAGTCATTTGACATCTGCCCTTTATAAACATCACAGTTCATTGAGGATCTACGTCTGTTCGTGTTTGGAACAGCTACATTTTTTTCTAAGTTTGAACTCCTTTTTTCGACCATCCAGAAAAATATGATTTCTGCCCTCTGTCTCTTTACCCCGTTACCATGATCACTTTCCCTGTACACCTTGATTTACCTCCAACATGTTGGTTCTTGTCTTTAGTCTGATCATAGTAAGATGGTCCGACTTATCTCACAATATCTTCGCATTGGAAGAACGGAGATTCAGTAAATATCGCAGAGCTCATGGTCTTAACTTCAGTCTGCTTTCACGCTGATTATTCTCCCGTTTGGAAAATATCTGTAAAGGAATTAGAAGGAGAAAGATATGTCTACGTTCTTTGACAGCAGATAGTCTTTCGGTATGAAGAACTTGATCAGAGGATCTACATTCTTCATTAGTTTCCAGTAGTGTCTGTCTATAGACTATTGGTGTACTCTTAGGATCTAATATTGGATCTTAACAGTCTTTGTCGGGGTTAAAAGCGCTATGTTATATAGCAGAACACTAGTAATGTGGTTTTGCTCCCATGTTCAGGGATCGGAGTCGAAATATCTGATAAGCAATAAAACGGAAACTGAACAATTACCTCGAAAAACTTATATTATACGTTGCTTGTCATAGTCAGGAGGCAGTAATTAGCCATCAATACATTCAGGTCATAATGATGTGGATAGATAGATAGCCACTGCTTGAGACGTTTCAGCATGTGCTTCGTTCACGAAAAAAGTGGCGTTCTTAGTAAATGAGGTACACTATTCTGTTCTTGATAGCTGTCTTGCCCATTCTCCTAAACACGAGTCTGTGCGATCTTCTACTTAACATCTCTCACACACACAAACACACTCTCTCACACACTCTCTCACACACACAAACACACACACATATGTGTATATATATATATATATATATATATATATGCGCAAAGAGAGAGAGAGAGAGAGAGAGAGAGAAAGAGAGAGAGAAAGAGAGATAGAGAAAGGGAGAGAGATAATAATACGTTTAAACTTCAACGGTGATGGAGGTAAAGGTAAAGATTGATCCATTGGATTTCCACATTTCCTGCAGACAGTTCTGATAATATTATCCAAGCTCCCATATTAATTTACTGACACAAATCAAGCCGACCTTATTAAAAGATGGATTTTCAGCAAGCGAGGAACTGTAGAAAGATTACTTTAGGGTGAGAAGAGTATTTAAAGGAGTAGGCCAAAGGACAAATAATCTTGACGGAGAGAGAATTAGATTTTAAAAACTGATATGGTGAAAACTGAAATTGCGTCCCCCAGTTGTATAGACTCCCATCTGTTGCCTCCTTCGCTAGGCTCCCCATCCCAACATTCCCTCCGTTCTCTCCCCCACTTTATGTTATTTACCCCTTCTCTCATTCGTTTACCTTTCTACTTCCCTGTTTATCAAGAGCTTTCAGGCGCCGAAGTCTTTGCAGGCACTTTCCAGAGTGAAGATATACGGAGAGATGAGAAGATGTCCATCAATTGCATTATCAGAATGATATGGTATGGCCATATTACGAGATCTAGCGGCGTTATAAAGGACGTTCTTCAATGAACCCTAGAAGGGGGAGGAGAAAGGGAAGGACAAAAGAAACGCTGGAACGACAATATAGCAGAATGAACGGGGAAACCTCTTGCAGGGGCCCAGGCCCTAGTACGCAACCGTGAGAATGGAGATCATTGGTGCACAGATCATCCAGGAGACCCAGTCTCGCGTTAAGATTGCAAAGAAAGGCATGGCCTCTTATTTATTTGCCACTGTTCCTGATGGCCAATTACTCATCTCTGTTCGCTCACCTATCTGCCTTCTTCTCTGCCAGTGGGTAGCTCTGCAAGCCTGACCATTTGTCAACTCACGCCCTCATAACCAGATACTTAATGGTTCTTACTTGAATACCATTTCATCAGGTTCCTACATGATACGTATTTTGTAGCCTTCATGACATGCATATGCAAAGACTGACAATACTCAGCCACACATGTTTAGCGTTCACAAACATAGAGGGGAAGAGACCCATGGATTTAAACAACGGTATCATCACTTGCAGCATTCGATGTAAAATACTCAGGAAATTAATTCGGGTATTCAAGATAGGCATTTGTTGAGACACCTCATGATCGAGACTGGTCTCTATAGGCCTCGAATGGCGTTCAGCAGCAGCATCCACATAAGAGTCTCGTAGGGGGGCTTCCTTCACTGATAATAATTAGTGCTTTGCGCTATTAAAACACACTAGACTCCTGTATCCTCTCACTCACTCATAACTCACTCACTCACTCATCACTCACTCACTCACTCACTCACTCACTCACTCACTCACTCACCCTCTCACTCGCTCACTCACTCACTCACTCACTCACTCACACACTCACTCACTCACTCACTCACTCACTCACTCATTCACTCACTCACTGATTGACTGACTGACTCACTCACACAGTCACTCACTTACGCAGTCAGTCAGTCAGTCACTCACTCATTCACTCACTCACTCACTCACTCACTCTTTCACATTATACATTATATACTTATCTATCGCTAAACAATGGCGTGTTGTTGTTTTTTTAACTGAGATTAGACTTCAGAAATGTTCAACATATTCATGAACTAAAGTGAAGAAATAAAGTGAAGAGACAGAGAGAGCTGCCGGTGATCTAAATACCCTGGTTGATTACAGAAAAAGGAAGATGATGTAAAAGTTTTGAAATGCATGCAAAAATGTCCACCTACAGAATGAGACATTTGTAATTTTAATTTTACAGTTACTTGTTGAACAAGATTCTGCTAGTGTGGAAAAAGCCGCCCTTCCTCTATTTTTTCTTTATAAAAAACAACAACAACAAACATTTTGGTTGCACTTTCAAACGACATAATAATATAAAATAAAGACAAAGAGCTCACTTTGGTCTAATAAAAATTTGGAATGTTTCTGTGGCCAGACTAAAGTAGGATTGGGGCTAATGAATCATTTCAGCAAATCCCCGTGGAAGTATTTGACCGAGCAGACATTGTACCCCACCAATCATATCGCATGCGTCCACCAAATAACGGATCAAGCTTGGATAAGTCACGTGATCTGTTGGACTGATCACGGGCAGTAATTCTGATTGATTTTGTTCTATTACCGACACTAGTGGCACGCCCCTAGTCTCTGCCCTCTGTCTCTGTCCTCTGTCAAACAGAAGAAAGGAAAAAAGAAGGAAAGAAAGAGAAATAGAGAAAGAAATGTATATTTCAAATGACGTGACATGGCAACGAATTCTCTGTTTTTTTCCCAGGTACTTAGAGAACAGAAGGGTTTTGCTTATATACTGCAATGCTACTGCAAGTACAGCTTTATGGTGGCTGGAAAAATTAAGAATAAATGCAGTTATTACATTCTTAGTTGAATAAGTCTGATCATGTTTAATCTCATTTCATTTAATGCAGTTAGTTGAATATGTTCATGATTCTGAAATGCTAATAGTAATTAAAAAAAAAGAATGCTATGAGACGCTATTTTGTGTCTTATGGTTTCAGTTCCTATGCTGAGCTGTCCACACCACGGTTACTGACGAAACCTCTTCTCCTGTTGCAATTCTGTTCTTGCTCTCTGCAGCGCGTGAAGGTTAACTTACTCAGACGTGCTTCAAAATCGCCAGTATTTGAGAGTCTGTTATATCAACCACGTGTGGTTTTGAATGGCCTGGTTCATCATGGGGAGGTCATCTGGCTCGATAGTCCCCATCGCAGTTGTTGCTCCATGGACAATGCGTGTCTTCCAAAATTGGTGGCGACACCCGATGGTGAAACATGAAAGAATATGCTTATTTGTAGTCGTTGAATTTTAGCTTCAGCATCGGAAAGGAGTTCCCAGGAATCATAGTTGGTTCATGATGCGATGTGACAGTTAAGAGGAACGTCGATAGGTTTGGAAAGAATTATGTCTCCTCCATGTAACTCGTCATATTTCAAGAAAGTATCAATAGATAATTCTCCAGTATCATCGAGGCATACATCTGTATCTGCGATTGATATGCCACTTACATTTAATACTTTTTGTTGATATTTACTGTTCCGATTCTTTAGTCAAGGTAAGTGATAGCTCAACAATGCGCTAAGAGTAAGATGCTCCACTTTAAGCATTAAACAATTTTCGCGTTTTGGGCGACATATAAGCATGCTTTAATTGCTTCATTGGTGAAAGCAAAACAAAATCTTTTGTAGTTTTTGAGCAGAGGATATTAGTCATGAAAGTACCGGTACAGTTCATCGGCCGCATTTTCAGTACTTATCCTGGCTTTTAATAATAATCAAAGGAAATCTGAGCTACATATGACGGGAAATTATCGGAAATCAAGATAATTAAAATTTTAACCACGTTACATGTTCGATAACGATGCCCTGTCAGACTGCGCTGCAGTAATTCCTGTGAACACGTTAAGATCGCTGTGAGTTAGCACTTTATGTGCCTGGGAAAAAGAAAATAACGCAAAATATGATCATCTCACCTGTGGGGGCTAGGGGTAGACTGAAGGCTTTGTGTTCTTTGCTCGTTTTCTTGCTTTACAATAAGAATTTTGAAAATATTTTTCTGAGCACATAAAACATATTTGTTCAAGAACTGAATAGAGGTAAAGAATGACTTTCAGAAATTTTGTGGATTATAATGCTTTGTAACACCGATACAATCTGAAATAAAAAAAATGGTCCAGATTATACGCGAGAAAGAGGGAAAGAAGATTGGGAGAGAAAGAGAGAGGAGGGCGAGAACGAGAGAGAGTGAGAGAGACTAGAGAGAGAGAGAGAGAGAGACAGGGATCAAACCGAGCTAGCTAGTGGTTCAGATCTCTGGTTTAGGGAGCAGAGATCGATTTGTGGAGCCTCGTGCCTTTTTTGTTTGTTTGTTGTTTTTTTTTAATCATCTTTTCGGGCATCGAGCACTTCATATTGAATAACATCAGTTTTCGTGGTCCCTTTATATAGACGAACCAATGGAGGCCAACATAAGTTTCTTGGATACAAGATTAGCAAAAATCTTTGAGAGGATGACAGTAATTCTTTGCTCGTCAGCTCACTCAACATTTTTACCCTAAATCCTAATTGTTCGGTAGGATAGTCTCAGTGTTTGACATTTTTATATACAAGGACACCCCATCTGTCGGTTGCATCTCTGCAATAACCACAGTCATTGCAAAGATCATTGCACTTGACAATCAAACTGATCTGATCGTAGTTCTTACTCAGGTCATCGTAACCCTTTTTAATGAATTCCAGCACCCGTTTGCCTTTTTGACTTCTGATACTCTCCAAATCGTCTCTTTCTCTTGCTCGCTTTCTCTCTCTCCCGGCTGTTGTCTGACGCGTTTTTCCATTAGCATTGATCCTAACCCATTTTTGTGTGTCCCTTTCCTCTCGCTATTGCTGCTACGTATCATAAATATGTCATATTTCTATAAATTAAAAAAGCATAGATCTTAAATGATTCCTTAAATTAGGATATAAGAAGATCAAAGAACGGGAGAGGGGTAAAAACAAAGGAGTGGCGGGAGAGGGTGGGATTAAACTGCGAGAGAGTTTATACTATGTAAAAGGTTTTTGGTCTGCAGTGGATGGAAGATAGTAATATATCCTGGAGGGCGGGATAGCTAATCTGTGACACCCTGAGATCTGTTGAAAAGGTGATGTTATCAGCATTGATAATACACTCCTGCTGAAACATTTTGTTTGGTATTAACGGTTGGCTGATCGGAAGATATGTTTAAATAGTCCCTTTTCATGATTCCATTTTTGGTCCCTTTTAGACGAATCAATAGAGGCCAATATAAGTTTCTTGGACACAAGAAGAGGAAAGGAACACACAAAAACGGGTTAGGATCAATGCTTACGGAAAAACGCGTCAGAGAACAGCCGGGAGAGAGAGAGAGAGAGAGAGAGAGAGAGAGAGAGAGAGAGAGAGAGAGAAAGAGACAACTAGAGAGTATCAGAAGTCAAAGAGACAACAGGCGCTAGAACTCATTAAAAAGGTTACGATTGTCTGTTGTATTTGTTGTTATTAAATCAAAGTTGGATTCTTCCTTGTGAGAACCGATTCTGGCGTGTTTATGTGACAGCTAAGGCGGCGACGGTAAAAACTCAGAGAAGAACGATTTTGTCTCAGATGAACAAACTCGTCATTGGTTAGCAGTTTTTACTCCTAGCTTGAACTAAATATGATATCAAACAGGAGCTCATCTATTTACAGTGTACTGAAGTCCATCCTTAGTATCATATACGAATCTTGTTGATCAACAATCAATGTTTTCATGGACATAAATTAACCATTCAAATTATATCAATATTCTGTATTTTTCAAGACTCGCTTTTCACCCTTTTTTAAATTTCATGTGTTCTTCAGGCTCTGGATAATTGTTGGAATTGTATGAGAGTGACTGATTTATGGACACTCTCGCTTTGTATTGTAGTGGCTCGGACTGGAAGCGAAGTTTCTGGCAGTGATTAAGAGTGATAAACCTGTTTTTGGGGCTCCGAAGTTAACTCCATAAGGCCTGGAATACAATAGCCGAAGGATTTTTAGGATGTCATTGATGCAATTCATTGTACATGTATCTTTGAAGACGATTTTTCCTAAATTTGAGTACATGAAAGTCATATCGCCAAGAAATTCCCACCTAGACTACTGAAAAGGAAAAACAGATGGATGAAAATATGAAAAGCATAAATATGAAACTATGGAAGAGAAATACTGGATATTATGTTTGGAAAATATATGTGCATAGGCATGAGAGATAGAGTACGTGATAGCAGGTGCAGACAGACAGACAGTAAACACGTAAGTAAGTAGACAAGAAGACAGACCTAAAGAGATAGGTATCTACCTAGGTTTTAGAAAGGAAAGCAGGTAGATAGATAAGAAGGTCAATCGATAGGTAAAATGATAATAATAACAAATAGGCTTTATGGTGATTTTTGTGATATTAGTGGGTTCTGAGATGTAATTATGATGGTATCTAGAAGCCTGTCATATGGTAGAATAATTAATTAATTCTGTCATGTGCCGTTGAAGAGCCAGACACAAGGCAATATTTTAAAAAGTGCAAAAACGTGAAAATCCACAAAGAGAAAATACAGAGGTTGAATGGAGGAAATGAACAGAGGCAAGCCTAGATTTGGAGAAGATGAAAAAGCCAGTAGACAGAGGGTGTATGGCGTGTGTCAGGACCAATATTGAACTTGGAGGATATTGCTCCATATCCCAGTATTGGGGAGATCAGAGCCAGGCCAATCAGCGGTGTCGTGCGGGAACCAGTGTTGGTGAAGGGGTGTCTTCAGTGGTAAACAGATTAGCACAAAATGTTGTTTAGAAATAAGGCTTTGGTAAAACTGTTTGTGAAGCAAAGGTGGATGGCGATTCCAAGTAGAATAGCAACAACAGCCATACTAACAACTGATTTGCCCACTTATCCCCACTTCAGCTCCATCCAGAATTCATTACCGCAGATTAATTTAAGTTTCACAGTAAGAACTATACATTCAAGTGTGATTTTTTTGCAATTTAGAATGTCCATGAAATTACGAATCCGAAAAGTGAAATTTGTAGCTTTTGTGGTTTTCTCAAAACAGTGAATTCCTTTGATCTGCCAGCTCTTTTTTTTTTCTTTTAGATAGCAGAAAATTGAAGAATATTCACTGTAATGACATTTTGACCGTATTATAGCACTGTTTTGTCAGTGGCGAAGCATACCAGTGTGCAGTGGGACCTGAAACTACCCAAGGCCAAGATAAACTGTTTATGAAGTTCACTGAATAGATCGAGCATGGTTAATTTGGCATTTCAATACAAAATTGTGTCGTATTGTATATTATGTCTGGAGAGGATGTTTGATTAATTGTCTTTGCTCTAAATCTGACGATTCTAGAGATGATAGAGATTCCAGATGATAGAGAATATTTGGTTGGATGAGTCCTTCGTTTTGCCACCATTCCTCTTCTCTTGAATGGTTTTCGCATTTGATGAAACATTCGCTGTCAGTTTCTTTAATAGCTGCAGAAGTAGGTCTTTCAACGTTTGACATCTTGAAGTTGTGTTCTCCATTGCGACTTTTCTTTTGACTTCTGCCCACACTTCAATCGGCTTGAAATGTGAATGGTAATGAGACTTATATGTCCAAAGTGATGGATAATCTTGTGGAAGTCGAATAGTTGTTATTTTTTCGCTCAAGAGAAAGAAAACTCTGATTTAGGATGAATTGATTGAAAAGGATATTTTACCTCATTTACTTTATGCCTTGCTGTCGTCTGGATGTTGGAATTTTATCATCATCTGGCTTGATGTTGTAGTATGATGCGCTGTCCATAACCGAAGATAACCGTTGTCCAGTGAAGGAAGGAGAGAATATTCCTACCAGTTTTTAAAAAGTTGTTCCATTTATTTCGGCATGACAGTCTCGATTATTCGTTGAAATTGAAATGTAAACTAGCTCTGAATTTTAGCTGAGCTCATGATTTTTACGTCCAGGACAAGCATTAAAATTCTATCATCTTTACCAGTAGGAGCCTTCTTTGGATTGCCATTCCTGATCCTTGTCATAAATATTACGTATGGTGAGCATTTACCAGTGTTTCTTTCCGGTAGACAATATGAAAGCCTTGCGTGCGCGTTCCCGTCATTTGACGCAATTACATATACTAACCCCTCGCTTCCACTATGTGCAGTCTTTCACAGAGCAAGTTTCTGGCGGATGGAGATTTCTTTAATGTAAAAGTCCACACTTCTAACAATCCTCCATAAACTTGTTTTTGAAATTTCAAACCAATTCCCTTTGTAGATGAGATTTTAGTTTTCTCACAATGGTGAATGCTTTTCTCTGAAACATGCTCTCATGTTCTCACTTAATCACATCCAAACCAAAATCATGAATCTTCTCTTTCTTCCTTTTTGCAGCGTGAATTTAATGTCTGATTCTTGCAACCATCGTTTGAGAGACTTTCGACCAATTCCCAAAGCAGTCATGTCCTTTCAAAGGAATTATTGATGTCAACATGAAGACAGTCACGTCTTGTTTCTCGTGAGATATATTCAAACAATTTCAAATTCTTATATGTAATACATAAATGGTGCATGAATGAGTGACCTGCTTTTGATTAACATGTGCATAGAGATGGAAAAGACCAGGGGTTCCCAACCGGTGGGGCACGACCCCCTTCAGCCTTGGCATGAAGATAGCGTAAGACTTGCGAAAAGTGGCTTGGGATAAAATTCATTTCAACTCATCAGTTACATTGTTTTATGCTCCTACATATTTTTTTTTAATTGTTGTCTTTGTTTTAGCTAAAAAAAAACCCGTGTGTTACATCGGTTCAATGTCATTAGATAATATTGGGGGTGTCTGTATGCATGCCTGTTAATGTATGTGCTATTTGAATCTATATGTGTGTCTACAATTGCAGTCACACAACATACAATGTAAAATCAAACTCTGATAGTAGGGGATTCCGTGGGTTTCAAGCTTTTGGGTAAAGATCGTGAGTACAAAAACGTTGGGAAACTCTGCTGTAGACAAAAACAGCGTGACTCTTTATCGACGAAATGGGACCCTGTTTTATATCACGACAAAACAATAATTGAATGCTCGCATATAAATATTTATATACTGATAGCATAACATCATGCTTTGTAATTCTGGGGGAATTATATATGGTTTAGAAACCAAATCTAGTATCTACTTCTTAACGACAATAATTATGTGTTCAGCTTGTCAGTGAATGCAGTTTCCATGAGGAATGCATTAGCAATTCCATGAAGCAGGTGGCAGATCAGTTAGTCCATACACCGGTCACAGGAAGATTTCATCACAGATGATAATATGTAGCCTTATCCTGCCATACGCTCCCACCGCCTTAGGGTTTGCTCTCTCTTCATAGTCGATCCTGCTGAAGAGAATAAAAATGAGGACACAGAATATCCTGTCCCTCGACAAAACTCATTAGTGTCAAGGAGAAATAAAAAGGAACGGAGGGGAGAATTGAGAGTGAGAAAGATAAGTACTGTTCTTTTTTTTTTTTTTGGTCGTTGGCATGGAATTATATTGTTAAGCTTAGTAGTCTTTCCGTGGTGCCCAGTATGACATTGAATTGACTTAATATTGCATATGTTGTAGCAGGGCATATCTGTCAATCCTGTTGGTGTCAGACGAAATGACCAACTTCTGGTCGACAGACGTAAAGGAGGCATTGGGGAGTTCGAGAGAATTCCTGGAGATGTGCAAAAAACCGACTCAACCGTGCTCTGCCACCTTCTGTCATTTCCCAACCATTTTCTAGGAAAGGTATCAGAACACATCCGCGTATGAGTTCATTTCTTTGCTTTTGTATGAAATTAGGATACAGTCATATCTTTTGAACACTTGTCTGGACAAAAAGTAATAATAATAATAATAATAATAATAATAATAGAGGGCATTATTTTATATAGCGCCTCACCTCCAGAGGGTCGAAGCACTTTACAGAACCAAAATGTTTAACAGCCACACACGAAATATGCCTCAAAACAAACAGGAGCAACAACATACGTACAA
>JBCEWB010714282.1:2142-17041 GCA_039654565.1 Peronia peronii | reverse complement strand
TGCTGTGGTAGAGTACACTAAAAACATGGCTGGGGTGGATCACAGTGACCAGCTTTTGGCCTACCTACCACTTGCTCAGCGCACTGCCAAATGGACAAACAAAGTGTTTTTCCACCTTCTTACACTCTCCATCATCCAGTCTGCAGTCATCTACAGCAAGATCCGTGCAACCAAAACCCAGAAACTCATGAAATTGCCTGATTTCTTCAAACTACTGGGCAAGCAATTACACAAGGAGTTTATTGAGGCTAGAGATTCAAATCCAAATCGTCCTGAACCAAGGTTGACAGTCAAGCCTGAGCTTGGTCTCCATTTCGACCAGTCCAAATTTCACTCACTGATCCCAAACCCTCCCACAGCAACAAAAGACAAACCCTATAGATGCTGCAAAGTGTGTTATGATAAAGCAGCAGCAGCTAGGGTAGCTGGAGATAGGAAGAAGTCAAAAGAGAGTCGTTTCATGTGTGAAGTATGCTGTATCCCCCTATGCATGGAGCCATGCTTCAAACTCTTCCACACCCAGACCAATTACAAGGACAACCCATAGACTGCTGCCACAGTGAGTGACTTTCTTGACAACTCTGACACTTGCTGCACTCACTCAAGTAAAAAAAAACAACACAGGATACTTATCTTTGTTTTTTTTTGTGAATTTTATTTCTTGTCATTATGTTTCAGGAAATTTTCGGAAAACTCAAAAATTATGTTGAAATGCAAAATTCATTTTTAAAAAAGTTATAAAGATAGAACATTAAAATAAGTTTTATTATAACAAATATTTATTCAACCTCCTTGTGTGCAAGTATCATTACAATCAAGCTATTTTGAGAGATGCTATGATTTTTTCACCACCACCCTGAAACCCTCAGTCTACAACAATTGTAAAATCTCCAGACCCTCAGTCTGCAGTGAGTTAACCTGGTAATTATCCATATCTGACTTGTTTCTTCAGAACAGCAATTATATCACATGTTAATATTTTTGCAGAATCAGTAGTCTTTGTCAGAGGAGCAGTTATTCATGATAGATATTAACACTGAATTTCAATATAGCACAACTTCTGTATATGTATTTGCAATATGTGGAAGATGTTCCATATTGTAATCATGATATTGATCAAAGTTCAAGGATGGTCAACTTAACAGTGGCCTGTGTTTGTCATTCATAATGTCCAGTTATGTCCACCCCTCAGATGTTGTCCATGACGATGAAGTGATTATGCTGTCGGAGAACATGCCGCTGCTCGAGAAAATTGATCTGGGCTGGAACACTCGTAAGTAGCTCATGGTCGCTGACATCAGAAATTCATCGTGCAATGAGATTCATTTTGCTAATCCCTTTTGCTGCTGTCACAAGAAAATGGAACAATGTTTGAACATTTTTTTAACAGGAGGGGCAATAAGAGTGACACAGAATTTGCCAGTGTAACAATCTGTGGGCAAAAAGAATGAAGATCTGTGAATATAGTCTGGGATTACTGATATATTATAAGAATTATGGGATAAATTTTCAAGGATGTGATGATAAGTGTTTTTTGGGAGGGACAGTGATGATTTGTCATTTTTTATTTCTTCACTGTACTTTACATGGTCTACATTGATAAAGGCTGAGTTTAGTATTTACTTCCTGGAAATATATTGGCAATTTAGATGGTTTCTGATAGACTGACAGTACTTTGTCTGTTAGGACTGTAGAGTTTCTTGTCTTTGTTGCATGAGGTATCCTTTGGCCCAGCTTGATGGTATTAAAAGCCACTTCAAGCATAAGTAACAAAACATTTGCAAACAAAATACTTGTTAGCTATTTTTTAACCACTTTTTATCATCTTAATATATGTTAGTTTGTTTCTAAAATTGGTCAGTAATCAATGCAGTTTTGTTTGTTTGTTTGTTTGTTTGTATTTTTATACAAAATACCCAAGTTGTGAATGTCATATGGTCTTCAAAAAAGAGAAAATGAACTGATTGTTATTTAAATGTTAAATGATAAATTTCCTTCAGGAGATCTCATCAGGCTAGCCCTAACAGGTATGTTTTGACCATTTTAAATCATATTTAAAGCACCTTTGCTCTCATCTTTCAGATTTAACTGACAAGTCCATCAGTGCCTTAATGACCAACTGTGCACAGCTGAAGATAGCCAACCTGGAGGGTCTAAAACAGATCACATCAGCACCATTTATTGGGATAGTAGCTGGTAAGGAAAACTTGTCTTATTGTCTGTTGTGTTTTATTGTCATGTTCTGTATTGTCTTGTCTTGATTGACCTTAACCTATCTTATTTTTCCTGCTTATTGTGTCTTGTTGCCGTGTCTTATCTTATCTTGTTTTTTCTTTTCTTATCTTGTGTAATCCTGTTATATTATGTCTTATGTTACCTGATCCTTATTATATGTTATTCTTTTCCAGCTGTTTGTCACTTTTATTATCTGTCAGCTTATTATCTTATAGGCATATGGAAGTCCATGTTATCAATATCATTGCCTCATCATGAGCTTCCCCTTGCTATATGTTGTCCAGTTACTGTGTTTTTGCCAATATCGTTAGTTCGTAAAATTATGAATATTCATTTTAGTCATTGGCCTCGCTGTGTTAAAGTAATAGAAGATAAGATTTTTTGACACTGTTGATTGCTTTATCACACCATTATTATGGCAGCCATTGTTGCCTACCATTGCTGCTGATTCTTTGAAATATACTAAAGTGTATGGGGCAATAAATTTATCATACTGACTAATGCAATCTAGTGGTTAAAATACACTCAATGATTTCTTGTGACCTGCTTTTCCTTTTCGACAAATCCAATTGCATGGTTTGATTTGATTCAGGACACTGAATTTGACCATGTAGATTCTAGATCTAGTTTCTAGACTCCACAAGACTCCAGGCTAAGTGGCTTCAAGGGGGTTATGGTTGGAGTTAGGTTTAGAATTAGGATTAAGGTTATGGTTAGGGTAAGAGTCAAGGTGAGATAAGGTTTATTCAAGTACCCTGGAACATTAAGTTACAACATTAAGACCACCTGGTGGCAATAGACCATTGGGACCATTTCCACCACCTGGGTAACAATAGCCATATGTTAAATTCATATGGGGCAGAACTGAATAAAATTTTAGCAATGAATGTGCAATATTAATTAATTGATTTGCGCTCTGCTAGCAGTTTTGGACAGGTAAAGACTGGCATTGATGGTGATTAGGCAGTGGTGAAGATTTGATATCTATCATAGAGATGTTCTGCTGTTTTACTTCAGTTCCAGATCAGCTCAAGAAATACATTGAAAGACTAGTGAGTGAATGCAATGGGGATCATCCTGTCTATGATCTGGTTGTAAAGGTAGGTGTTCAGTTTCTAGAAGTCGAGATAGAAATGGCTGAGTGACAGGCAGGATTTACTGATCAATCAAACTGTGTGTATATTTGAAACTCATGGTGCCATAATTTCCCAAGCATGAAATGTGGAATCATAAGTAGTTTGCGATGTATATCCCATCCAAGCTTGCCCATTCATGATTTGACCAAAAGTTATTGAATGATTGATGTCATTTAACTGGCAATAATAAAAAAAAACAAACAAAAAAAAAACACTTTGCAAATAATAATTCACAATAATATGTTACATTTGTTCTTGTTCTTTCATGGTTTAAATGATAGGAAGTGACAGGTTTGATGCCCGTCATTTGCTCTTAAACAAAAAGAAATGAAACTAGCCTAGGGAGCAGATAAGATCTTCAGAAAATCATTTTGTATCAGAAATTTGTGGATGCAGTTTGGTATGCTGAACTTTATTTCATGTTCTATGTCTATCACTTGAAGGTTTCTGTTGAAAAGTTGTTAAACAATAATAAGTCAAATAACATTTATGGAAAATAGCCTTTGCTGTGATTTCATGGTAACTTAGCATCATGCTGTTACATTTCATTTGGTGTGTAGAGCATTGCAAAAAAAAAACATGGAAATTGTCGATTTTGGTCACAGAAAGTTATGGAACATTGTTAAATTCACTTCCAAATAATTGTTTTTGTAAAGTCTGGTAACTCATCTGGTAACTGACAGATATCAGATATGAACAGTCTGTGTGGAAATTTTTTTTTAAAAGTCTGAATAATCCTGTATTTACCTCTCAGGTATCAGAGCTGCCCTGCTTGCCCCAGCGATCCACTGTCTACTGCACAGAGCTGCGACTTTTACACCTGAAATACAGCGACTATGTAGAGGATGACAGGCTGCAAGAGATTGTAGCTATAACACAAGGCTCAGTAAAGGTAATGTAATATTGTTTCTTGTCTTCAGTTTCAGGTTGAGTTTTTCTGCCCATTGGTACTTTGAGGTGTTGAGATATAGGCCTCTGTCAGCCATACGGTGGGTAGTCTGGAGGAGGGACATGTTATTATTCTGAACTTTCTTGCCATGGAGTCGCTCCAGTGTTGTCTTAGTCTTCGTCTGGCTTTCCAGCGGGGGATGGTTGACTAAGAGACATTCATATGAGATGTCTTATTCTTATGAGGTTTCTTGTCATATTCCATTTACATTTGACCTTGGTGTCTAAGTCGGAGATCTCTGTCATCGTCATCATTATCATCCATTATTATTTCCATCTACACTTTAAATCTGCAACGAAAACCCATAAAAGGCTTATGGACTTGAAAACTGCTGAATGGATCCTATGAAATTTTTCACACAACATGGATGCATAATGATCTTTGTTTCTACTTACATAAAGCTGAAAAAAGTCACTGTGTTTGAGGTTATTCCAAAAAGGCGCTAATGATTGAATAGTAAACTCGCGAGAGTGTTTGTTCTGGATTGTACGTTCGATACACTTTGAGTCACATGGCAACAACAGTTTGACCTATATTTTAAAAAATCTCCCACAAAGGCCATGGGTTCTCTTCTAGTATACCAAAGATCTCTTCTCAACCTAACTGATACAGGTTCACTGTTTTACTCCATGGATAACTGCCATATATCAGTATATTTTGTTGTAAGAGAATTTTTGATAGTTATTAGGGTTAGATTTAATGAGTATCATCTCTTATATTGTTATGCAATTGTTATTTTAGGAGAACGTCAATTTGAAATTTTATTTGTCAGTTACAATTTGATTATGCTTAAAGAATCTAAGTTTTTTATTATTTTTAAAGAAAACAAGTGGTGTAAAAATTATGAATAGCAGATTGGTTAAAATTCGTCATTCAATTAGAGCCAGAGCCAATTTAGAACACAAAAATATTGTAGTTATCAATTCAGCTCATGTATTCAATTACAAAGGAAAATGCACATATTTAAACAAAATTTTTTTTCCAGAAATCATTTCAATTTGTTAATGAAATTCATAATTAAAAATGTACATTTGCGTAATTCAGTATTGTTGTTTTTCTCTCTTTTTTTGCAGAAATCATTTCAGTTTGTTTAAGCAATTCATACTTAAAAATTAGGTGTTTCTGCATATTTTTTCAGGTGATAGATTTCAAAGGAGATTTAGTGAAAGAATGTAGAATGTGTAGAATGAATGTTGATGAATTTATACAGAGATCATCTTGTTAGTGAAAATTTGTGTATAAAAACATATTTGAAAACAAGAATTTTATTAATAACGTATGAGATGCAACATGATGAAATCAGGCTCTCATCAAATTTTGGGCATATGGAGTTATTGGTATCACTGTGAAGATTATTCATTTCCTTTTCGGCATGTGAAAAAATGTTTGTTCTACCATAAGTATAAGTCAAAATATTGGCAATCAAAGATGATGGGGTGACCTATTGCTGCAGCTGAATTTAATGAGAAAATGGCCAATCGCTTTTGTTAATCCTTATTAATTATTATGAGACCATGCCATTAAATTACAATTTTTGGGCTATTACTCAATCTGTTTCTGCAAATTTAAATCTGGAATACATGTTTATATTGATATAGAAAAAAACATTAAAAATTCATTCACTGTTGAAAAACATGTGATTTCTCCGGTCACCTCAGTTTGACAAGCACCTGATTTCATCGTGTCGCTTCTCATATGAGTAATCCAATGTTTCTGTGTACTTTGGCAGGTGATTGATTACTATGGGGAGCAGGTGGAAGAGATGCCACACACAGTTGAAAGATACATCAACCGTCTTATCTAACAGTCATCCTCAGTCACCTTAGTGCCATTGATTATTGTGATATCATGTAGATAAGAAAGACACAGGGTGATATACATATTTCTTTAACAAGAATTCTCTTTTCAAAGTTAAAACTCATATAGTTTGTATAGATGCAGAAGTAGAATGAACCAAAGGTGTCCAAATCAAGAATAATGTTGAAATCTACAGAATTAACATTTGACCCTTACGATGGTAAGAGGCCAGCCTGTTCCAACAATAGATCTTTATATTTTGGACAAATAAGTCATGTAAGTTGAAATATATTTTTGTTGTTATAAGGGGACTATTTTTTTGTGGCACATTCTGGCTTAAAATGTTAGTTTTCTAACTTTGTGTCACACTCTGGCTTCAAATGTTAGTTTTCTATTGTTTTTAATCACATTCTGGCTTAAAATGTTAGTTTTTTAATTTTGTGTCATATTGTGGTTTATAATGTTGGTTTTCTATTCTTGTGTCACATTTTTACTTAAAGTGTTGGTTTTCTATTTTTGTGTCACATTGTGGCTTAAAATGTTAGTTTTCAAAATTATACAAATTTTATCTTACCTGTCTTGATTCACTAGAAGAGTTAAAACAATTTATTAATGTAAAATGGAATATCTCTGGGCTGCTATAAATTGTATAAGAGCAAAGTACTTTTTGTACATGAGGATTAATTATTAGCAGTATTAATGAAAAGTTTATCTAAGGTACATAATATGACCCTACTATTCTTGAATGTTTGCAAGTTTTCTCTTCATAAGATCTGAGAATGACCCTCAGGCATGGAAAAAAACAGCTGACTGGTGATACATTCTGTCTGGCACAGCTCTGTCCCTATTGGCCTCTCCAAACCCAAGAAAAAACACTGAAGGCCACAAATGAGAAAAGAAGACAACACAGAAAACAAAACAAGAAAAAAATCAGACCAACACAGTCACACTGACCTTTATCTTACATTCGTCTTTCAACCTCCTGGTGGAGGTTATGTCAAAGGACCTTTATCTGCAAATATTTGAATAGGCCACGCCTGTCAAACATGGGTAGAGTCAGTCAGGAAAGGCACTGGAGTAGGAAAGGACCAAAGTATTTGCCACCAGGACCCAATGCCAAATACAGACTGATTTAACTGTCTGCATATCTGAAAAGAGCTAAAGTAATTGCAAAATATAAAACAGACTGGATGTGACTGACTCAATGCCAACTGGTTTCTGAAGGGAACATGGATATGGAGGCAGAGAGATATATCAGTATCTGATGTTGTCACACTCATAAGATAGTTGCCTAATTCATTTTTGGCATTGTGAGGAGAATGGGAGAAAAGAAAAAAAGTTTCATTTCACATCACACAGGTTTTGTTACAGACGGTGCAAGCTTTTATTGAATTCAATGTTGGAAACAATGCTTTAAGAGCAATGTAGGGAAGGACTCAAAGTATTCACGCTGTGGCCTGAACTTGGTTTGGCCAAGAAATACTTAGGCAAATGCTCTACAAATATGATGATACTATGCTAGTATATAAGTGCTCGGAGATTATTCCAATGCATGGCATTTCCTGCGCAATCACTAAACTAACACACTGGATTTAATAAGTTGATACACAAGGATTGATATACAAGGACATTAAGTCTTGAGAGCTATGGAAGTGTGTTATCAGTGTGTCTCATCTTAGCTTTCTTTTTCTTTCTTTCTTTTTTTTTTTTTTTCTTTTTTTAATGCAGTATATTGCACTTGATATAATATTCTTATCTTTGATTCTTTACCATATGACTATATATATACATTTTTAATTGCTAATTCTGAATCTTACACTATAATTGTTTTGATTGATTCCTAAATAATATGCGGCCATAGTATGAATCGGATTATCTTGTAGTCTAGCAGCTGCTGATCAAATACCAAAGAGCACTTCTGGTGCAAAATTTGTTCCTTCAGAATCAGACTATCTGAACAGCAGATGAGAATTCACATCTCACTGATAAACACAATTTAGTTACCAGCAAAGTACTTTCATTGAAAGGCACAGAGAATTCACAAAATGTAGCTACAGAATAAACAAAATTCATGATATGTGAGTCCATATGTGGATATGTCTGTGCATGTATGTCTGTCAGTTGTGTAATTCCTTTTTTATACATTGCTTTCGTGGCATTGTAACATCAAATGATTTGCACTGTATTTTTTGTCTTGAAAATAAAGAAATTTATGTTGTCTCAGCAGCTGTGAGAAAGGACACAAAAAATTTATGTTATCTTTTATTGAGATTAAATAATCATCATCATTATTATCTTTATCTTGTAGTGTCCAACTATATGATTCTGATGACTGGTGATGTTTATTAATTTCACTTGACATTAATTGCTGCTGTATTATTTGTCATGCTATTTGGTTTGCTCCTTGTCAGGATGTGGTTTTATTTTGTTTTGTTTTGTTTTTTTACAACATCGGCATTTTCTTCTGTGGTCATCTGACCCACAAATTCTACAGTTACTGGGCATTCCTGGCCTTTCGGTCCTGGGCATGTTTTTTGTATGCACAATGTACAACACTTGTATTTCTTTACTCATCTTATCTATAATCTGCTTTTCTTTTAATGTAAGTATTGTAAGCAGAAATGTACTGGATGCAACTTTTGACATCTTTTTGTAAAAATGTTGCCTGGAATACTGGAATAAAGCAGGTACAAAAAAAAAAAAAAGGGAAAAGAATAAAAAAAATAAATTCACCGAATATGGATTTGTCTCCACATTGCTTTTGATTTTGTTTTTCTCAGTTTTGTTGTCTATGTTTGTTTTACGTTTGATTGTTTTTATTCAGTATTTACTCTTAATAAACCTTTAATTTACTGGAATTTTACCTGCATATCTATATAACACAATGCATGTACAACTGACAATTACGAAAAACTACCAGGAAAAAAAAAGAATCAAAAGCTGTTGGAAAGGACACAGATAAATGGAAGGAAAGCTTATAATGATGGATGGATCGACAGAAAGATGGGAAGACAGATGAATTAACCGATAGATTGATGTGGATTTTGACAGTGTATTATAATTAAGAGACTAAACAAACTGAATTTTTTTTTCTTTATTCTTTCTATTTGTATGAAGATGAGATTTTCCTACTCATTTTATAGCACAGCCATCATGTTAAAATAATATATGTATTTATATCTGAATAAAAACTCCTGTTGTATTCGTACCCCATGAAATTCAAAGGCGGAAATTTCAAGCAATGACTAAAATGGAAAAAAAACGACAAAAAGAATTAACAAAAATAATGAAGCAAGATGGAAAATAACACATTCACAACACAAACAAAATGTCAACAAATCAACCAACATTTAAACCTTTTTTTTGAAATAGGTTAAATGTAAGAGAACATTAAAAAAACAATTTTGTAAAAGGGATTAACCCTTTAAGCTCTGAGTTCCTGAACCTACCATATCCCTCCTGCCTGAGTTCGTGGACGATTTAAGCCTATATAATTAGAAGATGCTGTACATTATTTTTGAAGTACATGTCATGGGCTATTGTGATTGTTTGAAAGACACAAGACTTAAAATTGAAATATATCATAATGTGATGTGGTCTTGCTCATCGCTGCACCAGTTGTTGGACACTACTTGAATTTCATTTGCCACCTGCTTACAGGTAGACAGAGCTCAAAGGGTTAAAAAAAAGAAAAACCAGATTTCCCATCCAGTAAAACATTTACATAGATAATACATTATGAAGAATGAAATTCAAATAGTACCATTTCAAATTTTATCTTTTTATCATTTTAGATACCCTGGTATATTTACAAGGTCAGTTTTGTGCTGCCTAAATGAAGGTCTTGAATGGAATGAAAATACAGTGTGTCCAAAGTCTAGTTTCATCAATATTATTATATGTTGTATTATTAAAACACAAGCAATATAATCAAGAACTCTAAGTCTTTTAAAAATTTGAATTTGATCACTTCATACCATTTGTGTTTCCATGTCATGTACCCTACCAAAAAAAAAAGATTTTGCTAATATAGAAAGCAAAAGAGCAAAATGTTTATTATTCAGCAGTTTAAAATTTACTCAAGCTTTCTTATTCTAGTTGTATCTTATTGTTTATTGTCAATGATCTTGCAATCTTTTATATGGCAAGTATGTCTGTAGGTAAATAAAATAAAAATACCCATGATTTTTGAGACATATGATCTAAGACAACAAAAAACAAATATCCGCAGTATTGCATTATTGGTATGTATAAAATATCCAATGAAGAAGGCATCACTGTGATCTGAATACTGATGATTTCAATGCAAGATGGCTTAAATACATGTCATAATATGTATATTCTTGGGAATCGACTTATATATATGTATATCTCAACTGACAGATCATAACCAAAAAATGGTGAAGAATACAAGAAGTAATAGCCCATGGGAATATATTAGGCTGAGACAGACAATTGGTAGAACAGTCCAGATTTCACACACAGTTAATGTGATCCCATTCACAACATACCAAAATAAATAAAAAGATAATTAAACAAATAAATAAATGAAATAAATCTTTTAAAAACGAAGTGGAACAAAGCTAAAAGCTGACTTTTCACAATGTGAAAATTTACAGACAAAAAGATCACTTCATATATTCGGGGTTTCTCCTATGAACAAACGTGTGCATCTCAAGAACGAATTCAAGACATCATTCACAAGGCAATAAGCCTCTTCTTACAAAAGTCATTATGACCAACATGCACAGGACGCAACTACTATGTCTGTCTGCACCAGATTTGGCAAGAAATGTGTCTCCCCATAAGAGCAGCCAGTGAAAAGTTATCTCAACAGATCTCTGTACGATTACTAACTGAAGTGACCTGACCCAATTCTTTCCATCTCTTTATCATTCATTTACTCATCCTGCCCCTCCCCCCCCCCCCCTCCCGACCCCTTTCACACTCACGTTCTGTACTAATGCCTAATTTCATGATTTCTTTCTTGATAACTTCACGCCAGTTTGATTTTCAGCTTTATGATTCATGACATCTTGTTTATTTTGCGGAAAATGGTAGCTTGAATAACGGTTTCCAAATAGAATTAACGGTGTGATTATTTTCATGTCAAGAAATCCCCACATTTCATGTTATCCTTTGTTACATCTTTTCGTATACCTTTTACTTATTTGATTCCAACTTTTGCCATAACATAAGTTCTTCCCTATATTTCAAATTTTTTTCATTATCTCATCCGACTTTAATTTAAAAGCTTTGAACTGGTTTAGTCATGCCTTTTATCACAGATCAGTAAGATATAAAATAGATAATGTCATTGTTTCTGCCAGGTCATCTCTCAAATCTGCGACATTTCTGCAAAAATTCTTTCAGCGTCTTTTGTTTGTACTCCTCCCACTGCATGTTGACATCCAGTCTGTCTATCAGATCTTCCTGGCTCGGGAACTGCTTGGCCTGGGGAAACAGAGTGTGAGCGTGTCGGGTCTTTTCAAACAAAGCACTGTATGTAAACATATCGTAGGAAAAGAAAAGCAGCACCATATAATAACAATAATAGTACTAATAATGACACTTTAAGTTAGAGAGGAAACACAGGATTTTTTTTTTTTTTTTATAGGTACATTCTATTCTGTAATTATAATGCCAAAACAATAACAAATGTAACAAAAAAGGTGAGATTAGATAGAGAGAAATGTCTGTAGGCCTAAGCATGTCTTTACTAAATAGAAACAGATATGTGTAAGCACTGAGGAAGATAAAATAAAACTGATCAATCTTGTCGGGATGATATTTATATGCAAGCTATGAAGGGACAATATGTAGAAATTATGAACATAACTGTGTTCGTCGTTATCAATTAATTGTCACAATAAAATTGAACTACCGCTGCTAAAGATGATCTTTCTCCACAGTCATAGTAAATGTTCACATTATTTGTATTGAGGTTCACTCAAAAGAAATTGATTTCACCACCCTTAGCAGGGGCACCATTTTGAAATCTCTTCTTTATAGTCATCCGACAGGATCACGACAAAAGAAGAAGGACAAGTTGAAGCATCTTATCTATTTTGTTTTTTTCAATTTAGCCTTACCTTCAGTCTGATCAGACTGTAGATGGCGTCATCACAATGTTTCATGAAAAATTTCTTGTTGATCTGTAGAATTTCACATTCACCACTCACCTGTGAGATAAATGGCAAAGAGTTTAATATATCAAATCAAATTTTGAAACGAAAGAAACTTGTTATCAATGTGTCTGTCGATAGTAGAGAAAGAAAGCAAAGTTGCGAAAGTGTGCAAAGTTGCAAAAGTGTGCAAAGTCGCTAAAACCAGCAGTTTATTGTCGCCTTTTACCATGTTAATGTGAACCAAAATGTGTGTTGCTCCGACCTGTGTTATAATTCCATCAAATATCCTCTCCCTGGCAAATAAACTGTGCCTTGTACATTATTTCTCTCTTTTCCAATTGCCAGTAATAGAAGAAAATGGGAAAATACAGGGCTTATTAATTAAAATGATATATTATATCACAAAATATTTCAAACATTGGAAGACAGGCAATTGACAATGTTTTTAGCCCTTATGAAAATATCAGGGGGGGGGGGGAGGGGGGGGGGGAGAGGAGGGTTTATCATAGGAATGAAAAACAATAACAACAACAACAAAATTTGTATTTTTCAACGAATCGACTTCAACATTGGACAACAATAATCGTCTGTGTTGGGTGATTTTCTAAAAGAATGTTAACATTGATTATGAAATTCTATTACAATGACAAGGACGATTATGAAGGTAATGATCATTGATGTGGATGTTCTTGTCTCTATAGACGTCGTAAAATCACCATTTCATTTCGTGACATCGGTGACAACATTTCGTCAGGAGCAGAATGTCCAAAATGATAGTGTTGATAATGGAACAGGTGCTTAACAATAACAATAATTCGAATAATGATGTAAAAACAAAACAACTTACAAGACTAACTGATGGTCCGCGTTCGTCAGTATCAAGACAGGCTCGCAAACCCTGGGGACGGCGAAAAAGCGAAAAAAAAAAAGACTTAAGTGTGAAGTGAAATTCAATACAATATTCGCTAACCAAATGGAAAGCGCGCAACCTGTTCATCTCATTTCACATATGAAAAGATGATTTTTTTTTTTATAAGGTAGGATATGACAGAAATGGAGCAAATGAAACAACGTAAAGTAGGGGAAATATGATAACAGATAATAATAATTTTAAAAACAGCTAAAATTTTTGAACGGGGAAAAAATTAATGGGCAAAAAGAGAGATTATTATGACTAAGATGTAGTACCAGGTGCAGCAGATGGATGAACTGACTGGAACGATAAGACAATGGATCAGACAGACAGGGCAAACGTTAGTTTATTTTACGCCTTTCAACCACCTGTGGACGGCTATATGATCAGATAAGGTAGGTAAAATGACATAATATTATTGTGTCACACAAAAGTGGGAGTGAAGTCACATTTTGTATTTATTATGACATGGAGAAACATGTAGTTAAAAAAGGTAATCACTATTTTGATAGAACATAGTGATAGAACACAATAAAACAGAATAATATTAATTAATAAGTGACAATACGATGATACCAGACTATTTATTTGAGATATCCGTCCTCGAGAGCAGCTGAAAGGCATCAGATAACATGTTGTAACTATTTATTGTAAGGATAACTTACGAAGGCTTGGCCAGGATGTAAAGTTTCTATTTGTACAAAGGCAGGTAGGGTATGGTTCCCAACTTGTATGACTTGCCGTGTGGTCGTTTTCTGTGAAATCAGAGAGTGGGATCTCACCGAGGCTGGGGTTTTGATAAAACTGCCTGAGCGAGCTCTATCTTTGGTGTGAGCACCCTGTGTGGACAATAGCGTGTGAACAAAGAAAATCGTGAGCTGGAAGCAACAAGACAAAGGCTAGAAATCTACAAACTTAGCGTGCATTTGTGCAAAGGATTAGTAAAGCATGGTGTCAGTAGTGGTGGAGAATGAAATCAAATCTGTTCAGGTTCCATCTTCTTTTGCTTCTTTTTTTCTTCTGTTTTTTTTTTTTATTTTTTCTTTGTCATCTTACTCTTTTTTTTTTTTCGCCAGTCTATTCTTCTTCTTTTGCTTCTTTTTTTGCTTCTTCCTTATGTCCTTTTTCTTCTTCTTTTTTTCTTCCTTTTTTTTCCTTTCTTTTTTTTTTCTTCTTTTGCTTCTGCCTCTTCTCCTCTATCACTTTCCTCTTTTGCCTCATCTTCTTGTTCTTCTTCTTTTTCGACTTCACCTACTCCTTGTTCATCTTCTCCCCCATCTCTCCCCCCAAATCTCTCTGCATCTTCTATTCCCCCTGCCTTCTTCTCATCAGAAAACATTATAGTACCAGGTCAGTGATATAATAATAAACATGAAGAAAGCGGCACTTCATAGTACAGCTTTGCATTGCTGTGCCGGGAGGCCATTTAGCCTCAATTTAGTGACAATATAGAGGACGATGCAGGAGGACATGGCCCATATTAAACGGACAGTCCTTCAAGGACTTTCTCAGATGTCCCCTTTCTCGAATTTTTTTGTGGAGATGCTGACAAAGCTATTAAAGCCATTTCTCGACGAAGAATCACCTTTTGTTTCCCTTTACTATTTCAAATTTGACACGCAACACAAATATTAATGTCAATTCCCACTACTGCATGATTCGATTCGTGAGATCGGAGGGGGGGGGGGGGGGGGGGGGGGGAGGGGGGGGGGGGGGGGGGGGGGGGGGGGGGGGGAGGGGG
>JBCEWB010714171.1:0-17042 GCA_039654565.1 Peronia peronii | reverse complement strand
GCCAGAAAAATGAGAAAAAGTACCATCTTGCCACGTACAAATTTCAAAAATTTGTAGAAGAAAAACTATGGTAAATTTCAAAAAATTGACATTTAGTGCTATTGAGGTTAAGGAATACTACATGTGTGCAAAATTTGAAACGATTCCATTAAAAAATACTGAGGCCTTTGGCTTTTGAAAATTAACAATTTCTGGGGCCAGAAATCCAATATGGCTGCATTTCCATGGCAATCAACTATCCAAATTATTTTTTGACACTTTCCCTCCTCCAATTTGGACTTGCTGAATTTAAATATGGTGCTTAAAAAAGCCTAAATTGAGTACTTTAGAAAATCACTCTCAGGACCCACCCCTCCCCTTAAGCATACAGAAAGAAGAAAAAAAAGGGGGATGAGAAGTGGAGAACAGGGAATATACAATGATTTTCTACATGCACTGTTTTGCAGTTTATCATTCAAACAGAATAAATAAGAATGATTTTTCCTACTACACTCATCTTCCATACAGAACACACAATTTCTCTGAAATGACTACATAAATATTGACAAAGAGACAGTCATGATCACAAGCCACTGATCAGAACTTACTCAGACATGAGATAGCTGACAGACACAGTGGTTTGTTTCCTTGGATCTGCTGCCATGGGGTCTGGAGGACAGGTGATAGTCTTGGACCTCTGAGGACATGCAACAAAATGTCTAGGCTTATAACTTGTCTCTATTCATGGTGAAACCACAAGAGTGCAAAAACTACGTTAAATCACAATAAAAGGATCATATCTTAAATATAAGTTAAACGTAAATGAAATGGGACCATGTTAAATATTTTTTTGCCACTGGTAAGCTGTAAAATTGGATTAGTTTTGATTCCACTCCAGATGTCCTTGCTTGCAAAAGACATGTTTTTGAAGTTCCAATGCATTTGAGCTATTTGAGCTTTTACAACTTTTTCATTTGATTCTGTCACAGGCAATACATGAATTGTTGCCATGATTGAATTATCTTATGTGTAATTGGTGCACATAACAATGTGGAAATAAATATAACATATAAGCAAAGGTGATGGAAATTTAGACAAAGCTATGTCCAATGCCTTCTTTGTATTGGTGAGACCGAAAAAAAAATGAGCACTAAACACACTAACGAAAAGCCATTCTAAATTTTCTTGGAGCTTATTGCTGCAACCAGAAGAGGCATGCTCAAAGCTTGGACCAAATGTTTTAATACAAACTGTTTTCAACCAATCCTTTTACTTTGCGTAACCAGACAAAGGATGTTGAACAGGCAGCATAAAGAAAAACAAAGTCGCTCTTCCTGTTGTCATTAAAAAAATTTTGCAAGAATTATAAAACCATATGAAGAAAACATTTTTCTTGTACTGTGAATTCTTTTTTTTATTTTTCATGATGTATCTTTCAAGCGAAGAGCACAAAAGCATTTTTTTTTCTCCTTGACTGTGCTTGTTGAACACCTCTTGAATCTGGCAAAGGAAAATAGGGCTGATCAAAAATATCCCAGTTCCCAATGTTATCTCATAGAAATGAAAAACCTACCACTCAAATCATTTTTTTTTAAAAATTGACTTGATCATAATATTATCATCAGCATAAATGTATTTGCTTAAGAAGTCAACTTCTGCATTTTATAAATGAGACTGTGAGAAGAGGTTATGAGTTTTTGTCATTGATTACACAAATCACTAGCAGACGTTTTTCATTGCTATTTTCTATTTTCATTACTCACAGGTGGCCTTAATTTATCCTATTGTATCGCACGCCATGTAAAGTTTAAAAAAAATATACTCATTTTCCTCCTGTATGTAAGAAAAAGGAAAATATCGATTTAAAAATTGTTCTGAACAATGTGTCAAATTATGGGACAAAAACTCACAGTCTTAAATAAATAATACAATAAATAAAAACCATACAAGCTATTGCATTGGATTGCCTAATTTCCTATCCAATACGTTCTCTTTCCTTACAGGTTTGCTCCATCGTGGTTCATTGGGTACATCTGTACCAGGAGAGATTTTCTCAAATTTGTCCAAGTAAGAGTTGATAAATTCCAGATGCTTTTCTAACATGAAGTTGCCATAGGTGAAAAATCTGGCGAGATAATTGTTTAAATTCACATACATAGCAATGCCAATGTTCTGTCAAGCAAAAAAAAAAAAAAACCCCAAAACCCCTGTGATATGACTGTATTTTTGTACAGCTGACAAAACTAATATTGCAAGTATATTATCTTATAATGTCTGTATAATACTGAGGACATATAATGAGATATCTATTTCTTAGAGTGATGGGGATTCATAAGACAAAGATGTGATTTAGCACTGACAACAGTTCCATATTTCCACCTAAAGACTGTCCTTTAATTGGCTGACTGATCAACATTGTGCCATTCCCTCCACTGTGAGCAATTAGCTCTTGGCAGTATGCTAGTAAGACCTGGAGTGGGATGTGGGGATTTTTTTTGTTTTTTTTGCAGTAGTACAATATTGACTATCTGGATTTCGATCATTCTCGCAGGATAGAAGAAGGCTGCCCTGTGCTGGGCGGTGGCCATTCATAGCAGGAACAGTCAAGGACCCTAGGACTAGTACTGGGTAGACATTAGTGTGCCTCGAGCAGTTGTGTGGACCCATAGGGTGACTGATCCCAATCCTCCCAATCACAAGATGATTTGAGATATCTGTGATATTGGTCATTGGTAACAGTGATCTATACCGTATCCTTTATTTAAAGACCTGGTGCCACACCTGAACACACTCATCAAGTATGCAACGCCTCATTTAGTCCAGGGGCCCCTTCCTCTCTGAGGTCCTGACCAATCCTACCATTCTGGTTCCCACTCAACGCCAATGAGTGCAACAACAGATATTCACCTGTCTCTGTAGATGGTCTCGTGCATTCTACAGTGTGCATTCTACAACACAAGACCTGCAGTCGTGCACATTTCTCCCTTTCCTTTCTGGACTTATTTGCTTATCATCTATGTATTGGTGAGGGGGGATGTGCAACCTTTTTTGTTTTACACACAAGAGGAGTAGACATGGAGGCCGCTTCCACTGCACTTCGAAACACAAGCTCATGGGCCAAACCCAGCAAGGATGTGCACTGTCTGTACGTTGGTCAACAGTAAAGCATGGTCCAGGCCAAGTGAGGCCGAGAACAAGCTCCCCAGCCCATGCAACCATGGTGTTGGTGCTATACGACTATCTGCTCCAAACCTAGAAGCACAGGATGTCACTGGTCTAGGGCGACCCACTCTCGTTTGTATACCAGATTCAGCAGTTATACCGTCTCCAGCATTCCAGTCACTACCACGGGTGGTGAGAGATGAAGCTCGACCACTGGTGGAGAGCCCACTGGCTGTGGCTAAAAATGGTACCTCTGGACAGAACCTTTGATACCCATCAAAGGGGACCATCCGCCAGTGGCATCCTAGCAACTATCAACATTAATGGGACATATCTATTTTGATTCAGATCAGTGAATAAATATATAGATTTCAGTGGTGGAATATGGACACTGGATCTGGATAGTGGAGTCTGGAATCAAAATCTGACTGGAACAATATGCTTTAACACCTACATTGTTTGCCAGGACAGATGTGAGTCCACTATACCATGGTATTGCTACTGAACCTCAAGATTCAAATAACAAATCTGTAACCTTTAAAATGAAATCAATTGAATAATCTGTTCGGTATCTTTTGCTGTTAGCTCCGACTTCTTCAACTGATATGTTATCCATTGCAATGCTGATGGAAAGCAATTGTAAATAAATCAGAGCCATATGAAACAATGTTACAGGTAAGAGGGAAAAACGTAATTTCACAAAACCACTGATGTATATCGATTGTTGTGTATCTTCTAAGATCTTGAAACAATCTTGAACAAGCACATCAACAAAAGCCAACAATATCACAAATGAAATATAGCTCAAAAGATAACAAACTGTGGAGTGTTAGACATTTAATACTGTAATAGTTTGCTTCTAAGAAGGAAATGATATCAATTTTTAAATCATACCCAGTTGTTTTGAGTATTGTCTCATGCACTGATTATTAAATAAAAAAAAAAAAGGTACATTCACACCTTCCAGATCTCATTCTCACCTGGCATTGCTTGGATGATAATGTGTGGCATGGAATTCCTGGAGCTGCTGATAGGTCAAATCTGGGATGTGGGCAGGGTCACCTCCCGATACAACTCCATATGTGTGATGTGGGAGCAGGCTGTTGAGAGCTTCTTGCTGGTAGGTACTTTGTGGATTTGACTGTTACAGAGGGATGACAGAACAATTTATTTAAGATGCAAGGAATACACAATCTATGTTTCAAGACAAATAAAACAGAACATGAACAAACAAACAAAAGCATAACAACAGCATATAATAGTTTATTCACAGATTCTTGTCAGTAATACTAAAGAGTTTGACTATTACAGGAAGTCACAAACCCAACTATACTGAAATACAACATGAAGCATGTAGGCCTATCATTCAAAATGTTCAATATTTCTATTTAATTTACAATATCTAAAAATTGTTGACAAAAAAATTCTTGACTGCTGTTGTAGGTCTATCGTGCTCTCCTAAGTGATGAGATGTTGTTATCATTTTCCAGACACTATGAATCTGTGTACAAGTTTATCTCATAATTGCCATGACCCTCATATAAAGCTTTCCAAAGAGGGGTACAAAATGAACATAATTATGACTTACAAAGACACCTTTCATCTCATTGTAGACCACTCCTTTAAATGTCAAAGGTGATGTCGCATCAATCAGGTTTGAGTTCTCCAGTCTCCAGCCCTCTTGACTGAGTATTAAGTAAAAGAGGCAAAAAGGGATCGAAGTTAACTCTTATGGTCTAGTCTTTTTTTAAAACAGTTTTGCCACACCTGGTCTCTCTCTCTCTCCCTTTAGTGTTGTAGTAGATGCTTTTGAATAACTATGGCTCTACTGTCATTGTAAAAACCAACATACAGCGGAACACACTTAAACCAAAAATGGGTAAACCGAAAACACAGCTGAACTGAAAGAAAAATTAATCCCCCTTGTTTTTCTTTTTTTGTTCTTTGTTAATAAACTAGCGACAAACCAAAGTCAACATTCGTGGGGACACCGATGAACCGAAAACAAGGACCCTGATTTTAGTGGAAGCCAGGGACCCATTCTTAATCAAGCACGCTTAGTACTGACACGCCGTTCTCACATTGCCAGGCCTGAGGCCACCAGCAGGTGTCAAAGACGGAGATGGATAGGGGATGGGGGAATTGTGTCAGTGAAGTAAGTGGGCATTGACTGTGGAATCTAAATCATTATATAATCAAAGAAATTTACCCTTACAGAGTTTGTTCCCCTCTTCTAACTTCCACCGTACCAGTTTGGATAAACCAAAATATGTTTAAACCGAAATAATATGTCCGGTCCCTAAAATTTCAGTTTAAGCCTGTTCCACTGTATGTCTCACACTGAACTGAATGAAGAATCTGAGTAAACCTATGCTTTCGAAAATATTTTCACGCTAGGGACGTTATGATGTTAAAAATGATAAATTAATGATAGTTACAAAAAATCCTGTAGAAAGTTTCTAAATTACTTTAAAACTATGTATGAAGCCATTTGTAATAATAATAATAGAGAGTGTTTATATAGCGCTTATCCCTGTGCAGTACAGGCTCTAAGCGCTTTACAATCTATAATAATCTTACATTAATCATTTGTATGCATGGATCTGCATATTGATGTGTGTGTAAATAAATTGCTTCAAGTGGTGGTGATACATCCTATTCAGTTTTCTACTGTTTACTGTTATGGATTTCCATGAGGTGCAATGCTGAGTTTGAGAAGGTTTAAAGATGATGCCACAGGCCTAATAGCCACTCACCAGAAGTCCAACTCTCGTATGAGCGGGTGAAAAGTTGCATCCATGTAGATGGACATCAAATTCTCAAAATCCTGATCATTTTGTGTGGAAAATGGGTACATAGTCCAATCATAGGCTGAAAACATAAGTAATGAGAATTTTATTAGAAGCATGCTCAAAGCACTTTCCAAAAGTATTTTTATACACAAATGAGGACTTGGGTTTTTGTTATGTTCTGCTTTATCTGATTTATCACAAATTAGCACATGCTATGAAAAGGACTAAAGCTCAATTATTTTCCAGTGAAAATTTTTAAAAACCTTGCATCTTCACTCCTGATCCCACAACCTAGTAACTAACATTAAGGGAGTTAAAGCATTTCAAAATATTTGACTTTTGACAGGAACTTTTATAGTGCAAACTTTTTCATTTTCCTGTTAAACAGAAGTTTTTGTCGTAGGTACCTTTGGACATCATATAGCAGCTCATACTTTAATTGTATCTATTGATGCCTTTTCTCACACTATAAATGGGAGCACTTGATAACAAAGCAAACAGCTTCATCTAACCTGTTAGAGCATTCATAAAGGTGGCCATGGATCTGCTAAGCATTTTGAAGAATGGATCTCTCACAGGATATTTCTGGGACCCACATAACACTGTGTGCTCCAGAATATGGGGCACGCCTGTACTATCCATAGGTGTAGTTCTGAATGTTACACTGAAAGGGAGATGAAATGGAAAAATCAGCCATTTAATCATATGGAGTACCAACCTAATTACATCTTGCTAATTGGCTCCTCACCAGCCTCCTATTAATCTCATATTGAAGCAGCTGGTATTTAATCAATATCCTATGGATGCTCATACTTAACAAAAAAATATGAGATTAGGCAAAATCCAAGAAACCTGAGTGTAAACTTTTGTTGAGCAATATCACATACAAGCAGCTAATTTTCTGGTCTATTTCTGTTATGTTGTTGTCACAGACGTATCCTGTATTATGCTGTCACATCAAATGACGGACAAAGTGTCAAAGAAATGTAGACAAACAGATGAGTAATAATGCTCATCCCATAAATAACAGAGTGGAAACTGACTTGAAAATATCTGCCTGAATCATAACTTTGGAACCTTGTCATACTGGAAACAGACCTGAAGCTATTATTTTCATCATCTCTGGCTGCATGAAGATGACGAGCTCCTGTCTTATCATGGGTCAACATAACTGCAGTGATGAAAAAGTCTGGAACCTCTTCCACCTAAGAAAAAAAAAAACAACAACAAAAAAAAAAAACGTGCCATTATTAGATGATTTTCTTTGCAAAAAAAAGAAATCCCAAGCGAGGGATTTTGGTGTGTCATAAACTATGGTTGTTGCAGATTTGTTTAACAATCCTGAATAAATCAAAAAGATATATGATCTAGCTCATTTTATCATCTCAGGTTAAAATTTTATGCATACACACAAAAAAAAAATTAAATACAGAATGTATTAAATGCCTGCACTCTCTAGGCTTCTGCATCTTTCAAATGTTACCTAACTATGAAATATTTCTTCATTCTCGTTTGATAAAGTTGAGAATTCAAAACAAACAAAACAAAAATCTCAAGTTTCAGCCTCTTAAAAATGTTGTGGCCCTACAAGTCTAGAATGAAAATTATATCTCCTCAACGACATGATTGTCTTGAATCTGACTTTCCACTGAAAAACCCTGGACTGATTTTCTATGAGCAGAACTTGGCATGATGACAAATGACAGAATTAATACTGGCTATTGGTTGTAAAACTAGCCTATGACACAAAACAGGAATCATAAAACACATACTCTCTGGACTGTGTATCCATGCAGTTGATCTCCTGGTTTTAGGGCTCTCACTCGATCTCTGGCTTCTTCATTTAGGTAGCGGGTGTTCCTGGACCTGAAGCAAAAAATATAGAAAACTGAATTAACAGTCTCCTTCCCACATTTAAATCATTATTTCTCTACCTCCACTTATGGTAGAGTTTGAAAATTCAACAAACTGAAAGAAAGAGCCGAATTTTGAAATCTGTTGATTTATGCACAAAATGCTGATATTCAAAGTCTTCTGGGAAAAAAAAAGGATATAATATCAAACTAAAGACATAGTAAATGTTTAAGTAAGATTCCTCAGTCACATTGAATGAGACACTAACATCACTGTTATTGAAATGGTTACCCTCACTATTGATGCAATAACAGAGTGATTGTGATGTATCAAATGCCAAAATTGATAGTGATGGCTATGATAGTTTCTGACATTAATTGTTTGTTTGTACACACACACAAAAAAAAAAGTAAATGAAGTCTTTTATAAAACATGCCTATCTTGATATCAGCATTAAAAGTAAAAGTAACAAATTTAATCACACTTTCCTCAATGACACTGCATTTCTGTTAATTAAACTTTGACAAACTAGAAAGTCTTTCAATGAAACAAGATTGGTAGAAACTTCATGTATTATATTTATACTGGACAGTTTCGATAATTATGTTCCCTACATCAACAAACACTAACCAATAAAAGTACCATTTTTTTACTTAAGGCGCAAACAGGGGTAAAGAACAAAAAAGATATTTTTATAGCGATGACATGAATTTAACATATCTTCATATATAGGATGGAAAAATTTTTTCAAATATAAGACCTTGTTACATGACTGAATAAAATTAGAAATGAGCCAACAGTCTTTGATATGAATTTCATGCATAAAGAGTTGAGAGTGGGAAAGGATGTGGAGAGTGCTATGGGGAGCCAAGGAGATTTTACTTTCAGTTACATGTAACATGCAGATCTAAACATAAACATAGCAATTAGAGGATTGAATGGCAGAGTGTTAGGAGGGTGTTCACATTATCTGGTTTCTGCCCCATGTTATTGTTAAATTGCACGAGACCAATCTGAACCAAGATCGGCCTATGTAACTTGCTCTACACCTTCCACTTCCTTCTGAACAAAAACAAAACTGGTGCAATATGACATAATTTGCAAACTGAGCGGCACAAACATCCCTTTACCCAACTGACGCTCCTGTCCCCTAACAAATCATCAGATGGACACATGTAGAAGTTTTAGCTCTTAGTGTCCAGCTTGCCACTTCACGTAGTGCAGCGAACGTAGCCAAAATGCCGGCACGCCACTTCATGTGGCTTTCGATACACACGTTATATTCTGGGACTTAGTATGAACTATAAATCTTCTTCCATGGAGGTAATTTATGAACAGAAGTAAACAGTATTTTGATTTGTTCAGTTGTAAATTTGTAAACAAACATCAGGTGAGTTTGTTATCATGGCTTCCACTAGTAATGAAAGGAATCAAAGGCTAACAGCAAAATCTGCTGCAGATCTGATCCATTCCTGTCTAGATCTAGTAACTGATTTCACTTTCAACAGTTTCATTCTTCAAAGTGCGTTGCAGATCTAGAATCTAGATATGTACAGATGTGTGCCAATGGTGGAATTACAGTCAAGTCTGCTTAAATCGAATTTGCTGGGACCACCTAATGGGTTCGATTAATGAGAGTTCGTCTTCCAGTTTTTAACAGGGATGGGGAATGGGGCTGGGGGAGCAATTCTCGAGTGACTAATGAGGCACTATTTTATTTTATTCCAGGATTATTTCCCTTTATAAAAAAAAAATCACGCTATGGCTCCCAAACTTTGCATTTATCTTAAATTCAAGCCCTCTTGTATGACTGGAGTTAAAGGAAGCCATCACATAGTCTGTGAGGATATAAGCAAAAAAAAAAAAAAAATAGCACGATGTAGAATCTGGCCTATCCCGTCCTGGTACGAGAACCAACATCAGAACACTGGCGCAGCGCTCTATTATAGCATAACCTACACACTTCATAATACATGTAGATCTAACTCATGTACTAGTACATTTACGCATATACCTGTACTATAGGTTCTGCTAGGATGCTCGATTGTCGATCGATTGTTGGCAGCGCTGACCTGATACACTGTTTATTCCCCCCCTTGAACACATGGCCTTCTTACGCTGCGCGCGAGGCACAATACATTGTCTAACCCCTCTCAACCCATCCGTGGCTCTGTCTCCTTTGTTTTCAAACCACCGGCATCCGCGTTGGTGGAAACCACGTGGAGATGACAATAGCCGATTTTTACCTTTGTGGTGGCGCTGACCAGTTCGATTTAAAGGAAACACACGGCAATGGCTTCGATTTATGCGAGAGGCATTTAATGGGGGCAAAGAGGAAAAAAAATCTATGGTTCGTTTTTATTCGATTTATCAGAAATTCGTTTTATCAGAGTTCGGTTTGAGTGGACTCTACTGTAATCAAGTCCATTGTTTAACAGCCTCTATTTCTGAATTATGTTTTGGATTGTTCAGCTGTATGTTTCCATGTTGCAGGAAGGTACATGTCTGATAATCTTTGTGTTGCATCCATCACCAGGTCATCTTTGCATTAGTCCCACCACCGCACGTTTGGGGAGGTTGGTTGTCATTCTTTGTGTCACTGGCCATGATTGGAATACTGACGGCCATTGTTGGCGACCTGGCTTCCATCTTTGGTTGTCTGATTGGCCTGAAGCCAACAGTTACAGCCATCACGTTTGTGGCCCTGGGCACAAGCTTGCCAGACCTGTTTGCCAGTAAACAGGCAGCTGTGCAAGAGGAACATGCAGACAACTCTGTTGGAAATGTCACGGGCAGTAACTCAGTCAATGTTTTCTTAGGTCTTGGCCTTCCTTGGACAATAGCCGCTATCTACTGGGGAGCAAAAGTGAGTTCACTATATTTGATAGTTTCCACATAGTTAACAAATTTGATTGTGAGTTATTTTTTATTATCTTCATTTTGTAATTCACTTTAATCAAAATAATTTACTTTTATTTTTAAAATGGAGAGGAAAAAAATTAACACAATGTCCATATAATTTAAAAGTAGAATAAATCTGCCACAGGGTTGGACAATACTGAATGATTGCCTTTGTTCACTGGAAACAACTTATTGCCCAGTGTTAGAACACTGAATCTTCTAAAATCATTTTCATATGATTTGTTTTTGCCAGGTACTTAAGGGCAAAAGACATTGCAGTTGAAAATGATTTTGTGTGAAACTGTTGTTAAAAATTTGCTCTTGTGGCAACTATGGTTTAAAAAAACCAAAACTTATTATTTTCCTATTCTAATCATATGATCTGGGATGCAGATGATTTATTACAGAAGACCAGCATGCATAGGATTTTATTTATTTAGTTTTTAGACACAGTGTATGGGGATATTGAGAGTAAGCCTATATTTATTATAAGCGTACTAATACATTTGTATATGTGACCAACATTCCTGAACCCCTGTCCTGGAATGAGAAATACACTGCTGGGAAAAATGCGGTTCACAATTTGAGACAACCATATTTTTTACAAATCTTGTGCAATTAAACAAATAGTCATATTCTTTGATAATACAAGGCTTTAAGTGCACAACAGATTTACATTGTTTGGAAAATTTAAACTTATAATTTACCATCTATTAAACCAAGAATAGCAACTATGGTGGTGAGGAAGAAAGAGAAGATTTATTCCAAGAATTTTTTGTGCATCAAGTTCTTCTGATAAATCAAGGATAAGTTTCTATCTGTTATCATTAGTGTTATTATGGTCTTGCTGTTCTATTTACATGTGATGTGCATGTTATTTAGTGTCACTTTTGATAAATACTATTACTGCATATTTTCCAAAACACAGGGCACCTCATTTGAAGTTCCTGCTGGCAACCTGAGTTTCAGTGTCATCCTGTACTCCATATGTGCAGCAATAACAATAGGAATCCTCATGGCCAGGCGATTCGTTGGTGCTCTCGGCAATGCAGAACTGGGAGGTCCCACTGCAGCAAAAGTTGTATGTGCCCTTATCATGATCTTTCTGTGGTTCTTGTATGTGATTCTCTCTTCCTTACAGTCATATGAGATAATTGAGGCTAACTTTTAAACATGACTTAATGTATTGTGAAATGTGTGAGAAATGAAATTGTTAAGTGTTTGTCAAAATGAATGATGACTCCTTTGTCATCCAGCCTTGAAGATCTGTATAAATAAATCCTATATGCCCGTCAAGATAACCTGCACCAGGAGATTGAAAGACGTACACATAGAATGTAACCTAATCCTATAGAGCTGGAATCAGCAATTCTGTCAAATGCTTCTTTTAATGACTTATTAGGCCATGCTTTGATACATTACTTCATATCCAAGGCAGTAAAATAAAAAACATGAGGAAAATCCTCTCCCATAAGCTTGCAGGAATACAAATAATAATAAGGCATCCTTTTAATGCTAAAATAGGCAACAATTTGATGTTACTTTTCTTTTGTTGAGCTGCAGAACTGTACATGTATTTTTTTTCTTTTCTTTTTTTTTTTTTTTTGTGACGAGTTAAGTATATATATAATATTATGTTGTTTTTTTTTATGTGGAGAGGTGAAAAAAAAAATGGATTTGGACATGGCATGAAAATTCAATAGCGAGCTGAAAATTTGGGACACTGTGTTGTTGTTTTTTTTTAAATACAATAGCACATATAAAATCTATCAATGGGAGATCATTTCACAAATTATCTGCCCCTCCCAAAAGAGGGACTTGTGTAAGGGGAGGTCATTTTGACCAGGCTTTTACTTCCCTTTGCCAGACAAAAGCAGTGTTGAGCAAACAGTGTAAAGAGGAAAATACACTTTTACCTCTTGTCATTCGAAAGACTGATCGCCAAAAAATTTGATAAAATTATAAATAAGAAGAAAACATTCTCTTTGCATCATAATTTTTTTTGGAACTTTTCATGGTGTATGTTTCAAGCAAAGGGCCCAAAAGTGATTTTTTTCCCCCCCTCTTTGTTCAGTCCCTCTTTTGTCTGTTAAAGGGAGGTAATAGGACTGAGCACAACGATCTCCTATTGCAAGTCATTTCTGCATTCTTTAATATTGTACACCATTTTTAATTTTTTATGGCATGGTTGTTAGTATGACAAGTATAATTTTGTACTGTTTCCATTAATAAAGACTGATTTTTACACAAACATCATAAAACATCTACCACATGTTATATTCTCTATGAAGTATGATTGACTGCTTTGTACTTATACACATACATATTTATATGGACTGATTTGTGCGCATGCATTTTCTCTCTACTGTCTTTAGTTTTATTATGTCTTTATTTACCACAGTTGTATAGTTTTTTAAAAGTAATAAATGAGTAGGAAAAAAAAATGTTACATGTAATTGTTTCATAAATCCTGCCTGAAATGTGCCAAATAAAATGACCTTAACTTACAAAGTAAAACACAAAACTTAATTTGCTGCTTGTAATGTGGCAGCATCTTTATTTTCATTCTGTAGAATTTGGCTTTTTTGTTTGAATAAGATATGATAGATCTATATGATTTCAGAAATAGATCAGCCATTGAAAATGCTCGCAGTTTGATACATATTATAATGTTATAAGACTTTTGTGGAGTGACAGTGCGGAATGGTCCCCTTCATTAGATCAAGACATGAATGAGAACTGGATTGTTATCAAAGCAAAGAAAGGCTTTTTTCTTTGTTCTAGAATGCCGTGTGAGGAAACACAATGCTCTCAAAATTCACAGATGATATCAGGTGTTCTATTACCAATAAGATGCTGCTTAAATATTAACAATTACAATATTATATTAGTTTTTAATTGTTCCATGTAGTCGATGGATTGAAAACTGTATTTCACCATTGCTTTGAAAAGCGCAGTGTATTTCTGATAACTGATAGTGTTACTCAGTCCTAATTGCAAGGGAAAAGATAAGCGAAACCAGCGGTTCAGGGATTTTTTAAATGAATGTATTGTTGTTGTTGATGGTCAGAATATTTTGTAGCATTATGCCACTGACCTAAGAGCCCGCAGGCACAAATCACATGACATATGTATGTATATTGGATTTTTGGGGTGTCCCGTCAGTAATGCTGGACTGGAAAGGGAGCCATATGAATGCACTCCAATAAATGTGAGGTAAAAGTCATTGTGTTTATGTCAATTTACAGTTGACAAATCAGTAGACTTACTCTTGATCTGTGATAGCATTCAAATTTATACAAATTACAGTCAGTTATAAGTTTTATTGAAAATGTTGACATTTTTTGAAAGAGTTTTAATTTTACAAGTATTTAACATTTACATTTATACCTCCATCAAAAGTAAAGCCTTGTTTTTGTTCTTAATTCTTGATTGTTTCTTAGACATTTAACAAATATATTGGATTTTAATGCATGAACTGCAAGTATGAACTCACACTGCAGCACTTGCTGAACAATAATGAGTCAAGTTAAAAATAGATGTGCATATCTGAAGATTATCATAACCATCAGTTGACTGCTGATTTGACCCCATAACTACTGCATTAGGTTACATAACCAGTTAACAAAGTCCTGTCTGTCGCATGCCAAACAGTTTTGACCATAGTCGGTGATGATCCCGCTAAGTATGTTACCTAAGTTCAACAATGTTTCACATGCTTTTTTTTTTTTTTTTTTTACATACTCTGGGAAAGACATTAAATAGTCTGTTCTCAGTATTTGTTCTATAGCCACATTCATCTGGCTAGCACAGAGTTAATCTGGAATAAATAAGTACATGTACTACAAAGACTGTAAATGTGAAGTCTGGGTTGTTGCTTCTGTTGCAAGGCTTGGAACATGCCATATTATGTTAGTATTCAAGTACATGTACAAGGCTATGAATGCTTGCTCTGAGTAATTAGAAAATTGTTACTCTGTCCTGACCATTCATAATTGTTTTATTAAAATCACACGATTATAGTATAGTACATGTACTATGATTATTTTAACCAGTTATCATGATGCATTCTGCACGTCTAAAATATGCTGCCTACGATATTGTTAATGTTACATATTCAATCATCCATGCCACAAATTGTTTTATTCATCTTAGTTTTTTAATATTAAGCCTTTCACATATCCAGCCAAATGCAGTATATATAGCTAAAACATTGATACATGTACATGGAGTTTCTTTTGTTTTTGTGGAAATATAAATGCAGTTGCTGATATCATATTTTGTCTGTTTGTATGGTTTGGAAAAAAAGCAGTTAAGTTGAATATTTAATCATGGAGAGTTTGTAATATTATTTGCAATGATAGGATGTGCATTTCATTTGTTTCTCCCTCATTGTTATTCAAACAATTGACAACTTCAGTAAATTACAAGGCGATAATAAGATTGTCACTAAGTTATTGTTACATTTGCTTGATGCAGCTTTTCAATTTACATCGACTGTCCTTTATACTATTTATAGTCCGTCCTTTATACAATTTATAGCATGCAAGTTAAAAATTTTTACTTTGTCCTAGGAATTAAAGTATTCTATTCTGAACAACCAAATCTTTTCTTTAACACACTGTCTTGCTCCCTTCAGTTCATAAATCATCTACTTCCAACTACTAATTAAATAAATGTCATGTGAAGACAAGGTAAGGTCCTAATAATTATGAATACAAAGTAACTGCATGTACATGATGGGCGGAGCTCAACATTTACTGCCAACTAGACATGTAATTCCAACCATTAAAACAATGTCCCAGAGTAATCAGACGTGTGACCCATGATAGTGTTGAGGGTGAAGTGACAAAACTGATTTGGAGATGTCCAGTCGCATTTATTTTTCAAGAATAGTGTGTGAGATCTCTTGTCAGATACAGATGAAAATACACTGTGTTTGTGGTGTCTTCCCAGAAACTTAAACAACATCAGTAGAGTAATACTTTCAAGCAATTCGAAGGTTTGGATGCAAGTGTTAAGACATTGTTAGATATGCCTGCAGCTTACGGTTCAGATGTCTAGTACGCACACCATTCATATCAACTTAAAGACTTGCCTTGTTACAGCACTGTTATAAGTAAATTAATTCATCTTGGATATTGTTCATTAATGATCTGAAAATTTGTTCTTAATTGTTCTGACAAATGATTTATAAAGCTTCTCCATGATTATAATAGAAAATAAAGAAATTTGAGCTTAAATTTTCGTATTTCCTAATGAGAATTTTAGTATCACGTCATTAGCCAAGAAATTTTAAATTAATTTATGAAGCATTGATAAATGTTACTATTCAGCCAAAGAATAGATTTCATCAATTTAATGAACTGTTATGTTAAACTAGCTAAGAAGCAGCATGGAAAAGAAATTTGGGAATTGTATGCTGGAACAGAAAGCTAATAAAGGATGGTACTGTGCACTGTCAACACTTTTCAAAAGATAAAGTATGTCACATAATCAAAAAAGAAAAATGTGGAATTTTGAGTTAAAGACGTGCGTAAATTATGCTCGCATCAAGTAACTGCCAAACTGGTATTTTGGGAACATTTTTTCTTATTTTGAATTAATGTTGGCTAATCATAAGCGTCTTTGTGATGTGAACCTAATGGCATGCATCCACTCAATCTTTGAAAACAAAACAAAAACATTAAAGCAAAAAACAAAGTGAGAGTAACTAAAGTCTGGCACACATGTTAAGTTTTTCTCGTTTTTTATTATTAAACCTTTATCAAGAATGGAATTACCTGTTGCATCCAATTAAGATATTTTTATGCTTTCATAATGATCATGAACACTATTTACACAAATGTATGAGACGGAACAGACACAGTAAACATCCTTACATGAAGAGAAACACTTGGGCTGATATTACAGCTGTAAGAAAAATCAGAGAAAAATTAAATGAGAAGACGCTCAATACTGCGCTGGATGGCTTGAATCTGATTCCTGAGCTGAGACCCCTCCTTCTGAATGACCGAGCAAGCAACCACTGGACGTGAAACACCACATGCTCGTCCAAGAGCTGAAAAAAGACATGTACATGAATATGAACAATTATTATCAAATCAATATGATTTTTTTCACGACTAAATGAGGACACTAAATAAATACAACAACGGTTTATACACTGTTGCACATTTACTGCTACTTTCAAATTCCTTAAAATGCATATATCCATTAACACATTATATCCCCTTTGTCAACAATTTTTAACGAAAATACCAAAAATAGCGTTTCTCAGAGATGTCAAAACTGTTTTCACCAAAAAGTCTGAAAGTTTTGTGGGGGGGGGGGGGGGGGGGGGGGGGTGAGAGG
>JBCEWB010714061.1:4866-17044 GCA_039654565.1 Peronia peronii | reverse complement strand
CAACAACAACAACAACAACAACAACAACAACAACAACAACAGCAGCAGCAACAACAACAACAATAACAACAACAACAACAACAACAGCAACAACAGCAACAACAACAACAACAGCAACAACAACAACAACAACATCATCAGCAACAACAAGAACAACAACAACAACAACAACAGCATCAACAACATCATCAGCAACAACAAGAACAACAACAACAACAACAGCATCAACAACAACAACAATAACAATAACAACATCATCAACAACAACAACAAGATCATCATCATCAACAACAACAACAACAACAACAACATCATCATCATCAACAGCAACAACAACAACAAACGATTGCCCTACAAGTAAACTGTCTAAAATGATTTTGTTCACTTTAAGAGGAGAACACAAAGATTTCAGATTACCCGACGTTCTCGTCTGTAATGAAATGATGAACAGCTCACTACTATTATTGGTCGGAGGAGATCTAGGTTCAGTAGGCTTTGAATTCATTCCGTCTGTCACTCATAGGGAAGAGTTTTCTAGTCACCGTTAAACCAAGAAGTGGGGAAAACCTACGGGTGAGGCAAGGCCAAGGTCATGAGTCGATGGAATTTCCGGAGATATTGATGTGCCTGAGTATGTTTAACGGAATGAACGGAAGAGAGAGAGAGAGAGAGAGGGAGAGAGAGAGAGCGAGAGAGAGAAAGAGATGAAGAAAGGAAGAGAGAGATAATGAGAGAGAGAGAAAGAAATCAAGAAAGAGACAGAGAGTGAGGGCCATACCTGGGTTTTCTCCAACCGAAGGTTTCTTGAAAAAAAACAAGAAAGAATTTTGTCAAAATATTATAAAATTTGGGCTTAGGAGAGAGACAAGATGGTGTGTGTGTGGGGGGGGGGGGGGAGATATTGTTGTAAATGAATAGAAACATGCAGTAAAAGGTGAAAGTGCGGATTTCCTAACTCAAAAAGAAAATGCACTGTGAATTGTTTGTTTAGTTGTTTGGGGGAAGCAAATGTGTATCGTGGTCTCAGCCTCAACCTAATTAGTGTGTAATATTTTGAGAATCAAGTGGAAACTGAAGTGGGTCGCAGTTACATGTGGTTAGTGCTGTAATGCCGGTGCTGTCCTGTGCAAGCTGCGCCCATATTTTTCTTTTTTTTTTTACTCCACAAAAAATTTAATGCTGCAATGAATCATAAAATGCTGTGGCAAATCATGTTGACCCACATACATTCGTGGATGATCTGACTGTTGATAAAAACTTGGTAGTATTTTGTTTATTTTTTTTTTGTTGTTGTTGTTGTTTTTTGGGGGGGGGGGAGGCTTTGATGTTTGACCTACATCGTAATTAAGACATATTTTGCATATTTCACATCTAGGAGGCTAATTTTTGTGTTTCAACAGCTCTGTAGATGACCTGTTGAGAATTGTTCAGTCATATTATGGATCTTTGCAGTTTAAGACTGCCTGCTGTAATGTTGATTTTGCGTCGGGAATGGCTTCCTTGTTACTTGTGTTCATTCATCCACCCATGTTCTAAGAAGAGGAATAAAATGAATACGGTTTCACTGATTAAATAGTGTAGTAATGGAGTATCAATAATCAGGAGGAAAATTTGGTTCCAGATTTTAATTCTGTTCTCGCAGGCCTGTTATAAAACTGTGTTTCTGCAGTTTGCAGACACGAAATTTGTTCACTGCCCACACCAAGTGGATAGCATAATTAATTAGTACCTTACCTTTCATTAGGTATTGATCAAATTGATCGAGCATGGTAGTGTCACTAGCGCAGTATTTGCTTGCTTAGTCCTCAAGAACAAGTGAAACAAGTGGTGGCATTTTCGCTCGGTGTTTTGAAGTTGAAAGAGTCCAGAAGATTCGTTTTAATTATAATGAGACTTGCTGCAGAGGAGCTTTGTCATGAAAGAACGAGGGTCAGTTGAGGGGCCTGTGAGAATGTGTTGAGGTACGGAGGGTTAGATCAGTCCGAAAGGTCCAGTAGTCAGTATGAGCGGGTACAAATTGACATGTTTTTGTTGGGAATGGAGTTAAAGATCGATGTAAGAACTGTTGAACCAGAATTTGCAAGTATTTGGGGGAGATGAAGTGAAGAGAAAGAAAATCGAGAAACACGAAACACATCCATACAATAATTACGTTTAAAATAGAGCCAAAAATTGTATTTTTATTTGGGAAATGGAACATTTCATATCATTCGTTGTCTGCGTTTTTTTGCGACTCCTGCCTCTCTCCTTCTCTCTGTCTGAATTTGTATCACACCCCCGACCCTCAACTCCCCAAATTCTCTTCAGTCCTTTTCCTCCTTTTTGCTCTTCCATCTTTCTTTTTCTCTGTCGCTCTGGAGAAACCAATTTTATGTTGACGCAGTATGTCCCCTAATTGCTGCAATAGTCTGCCCCAATAATAATAATAACAATATTGATAATAGCAATAATAATAATAACTACAACTGAAGTGGATGGTTACGAATGTATTGTATTTTGATGACTTTTTCTGCTGTAAGTTTTAAAATCGCCCAAATCACCGTGACAGTCCCCCTCAATCAAAGTGGTTATAGATAGATTTATACTTCATTACTGAAATTAGTTTTAATTAACTCACAGAGTTTTCTAGCTCCTGAATATCCACTGATGGGGGGATAGCTTAACCTAGACCCAGATTCGATTTAATTCCATCACAGGGCATTGACTCCCAGACAAAGCAAAGTAGTAAACAATAGGAAGTATCCATGGCTGTTGTTGTTTTGGACAGTTGAAAAGATCAGAATCTTTGGAAATGCGTCGTGTAGATCTCGTCAGCCAACTGCTTTCTACTAGAGGCTAAACGTAGACTTATTCAAATTTGAAATATGTGCAGGGCCTACCAAATCCAGAGAGAAATAAATATCTTAAAGATAGCTGACCTTATTGCTCTTGTCATGCTTTGTTTATTTATGAGTCAGCGTGCACTCGTGTTTGTTTATTTATAACGCATCTATCACTGTCTCTAGGTTATGGTCTGTGTATCTGTCTTTGGGTTATGGTCCGTGCATCACTGAATCTGTGAATTATGATGTCGTCGTGTCACCCCCCCCCCTCTCTCTCTCTCTCTCTTTCTCTCTCTGCTCTCTCCTCTATCTCTCTCTCTCTTTCTCTCTCTGCTCTCTCCTCTCTCTCTTTCTCTTTCTCTCTCTGCCTAATCGCCCTCTTGGCACATGTTTTCTATTTCTCGGGCCAAAGTGAACAAAACATACCATCGACCAAAATACATGTACGCTGACATGTTCCTTTTCACTCTTTCTCTTTGTGTATCGCTGGACCATCTTTGCTCATACTTAGTCTTGTCCCTTTCATTTTAATGGATTTGTAACTGCCGGATCGATCTTCGCGTAGATTTGTCCTCTAAGCGACTGTCTGAAATTATTTCGTTTTATTGATCACATTTATGTCATTTTTTAAAAATGTACTTTTTTACCGAAAAATGGAGGGAGAGGGATCATGGGATGTGGTGTTGTGTGTTTTAAAAATGTTTCGGTAACCAAGCATGTCAGTTTACTCCCTTGCGGGGACCTGGGGTATATAAGTAGGTTCTTTGCTCCCACCTACAGGCGGTGAAAGCCCGCCATCGGTGGGATGTCTCCCATGAATGCCATTCTCGACATTCCAGAGGTGACAGCCTTTCTCTCCTGTCTTCTATACCGCTCTCTTTCCTCTCTTGTTCTTGACGTGTAAACGTATCTTACGGTATTTGGCACAATGTAGCCATAATCGTGCTGATGTGCCGTTAAACCCCAACACAAACATTGTCAATTTACACCTCTGAGACCCAACACTTAGCAACAGCCAGTGCCTGTGCAAGGTGCATATGCAGTTGTATGTGTACTTGTCTATATTTGGAGTGTGTAGACACACAGACACAGAGGGAGGCTGCCATGATGGTGGAGGGTGAAGATGGGAGGGCTCCAGACAAACTTTATTTCAAAGAACGGTTATGGATAATCACATTGTCTTTAAACTTGTCAAATCACGTCACGAGACCTGTCACGGTCACACAACTATGAAATCATCAAAATTCATCATTCTGTACAAAGTTCGTGAGTCACGTCACGTGTAACAGAGCTTAACTCATGGTTTGCTATAAGTGAGGAGAAAAACATTTTGTTAACCCTGGATTTGTCAAGGGACCGATCTGGTCATAAATTTGACATCATGTTTTGCACTTCAGTTTCCAAACGGCACGCTATATGATAAAATGATGCTTGTCATTTTGAAAGCCTGAAGATAGTCATATGTCGTTACAGAAATTGTGACACTTCTGTTGATCTTTTAGAGTTGGAATATGCTTGCAGATATCCGTGAAAATATGATCCGCTTTATATTAAATATAGGAACTGATCGCTGATTATTCAGACTTTCTCGGTGAACCATCGTACTTTTCCAAGTGTTTTCCAGGTGCAATAATTCTTTACTGTGTCTCAGAAAACCTTTTCGCAAGCAGTTTAACATTTGTCAAGCCGTGTGCACATGTGGCAGTCGGGCTTCTTGTCGCTATTTCGGCTGAGTCCTTCTGGTAATGAATGTTTTTAAATAGATAGGCCTGTATAGCGGGGCATGGGAGGTGGGGGAGGGATACCTTTGATTTGAGGCGGGAGCTGGTCGTTTTAGAAAATGCGTTGTAAGTCGCGGCTGAAGTGTTTCGGCAGGCACCGCTTTAAAGTTGTGTCATTATGTAGCCAGTGTGTACGTGATTGAATCAACCGACCCGTGGCTTCCGACAGCTCGTGACGACACACGTCATGTACTTCAACTTAGCACAGGATCAGACAATGTCAAGCACACCATTTCAGGTTACCATGGCTTTCATTCACATTCTATCTATAGTTGCTGCAAAAATGACAAGGCGGGCGTTACTCTTGGTCGCATATTATGGATCTTTCATAAAGAAATACACCCCCGTTACGGAATTTCCTAAGACGCAGTGTCCATTTTGTAGATTTAATGCGTAATCCGGAAAACAAATTGTGAGCTCAGTTCTCCGTTGCTCTATCTCCATTTTTGGCATGTTTAGAAAATTTATGTTTTATGTTTAGCAACTGTTTTTGCACAAAAGAGATGGGACAAAATGATTTTCAAAATTTACCAGTTTGGGCAAGTGATCCGTGAAATAGTTACGTTATATGGTAAATTTACTATCCCTCTTTCATATGACATATAAATCTCTCAAATAGCCCAAAAGTGAAGATAGGGCTAGAAAGAACTGAGCTCAGGAAATAGAGACTAAGGAGAGCAAACAACAGATTCCAGTCATTAATATTTTAGAGGTTACGGTCCAAAGGTTTTGTAGCCTACTAAGTTTAATTATCCCACATAAAAGATGAGAAAGAACGATTGTGTAAATCAGTAGCTTGAATCAAAAGGGAAGGAAAGCTTAAAAAAAAAAAAAAAAGCTTTCTCCCATGTGTAGAAAATGTGGAAAGGCCATGGGTAGCCAGACTTGTCCGTTTAGTCTCAAAGTCTAGCCGGACTTGTTCAGACTGTGTCATTGTCTGAATCTGACATGTTACCGTGGAATTTTAAGTCCGCGTCGTGTTTCTGTGGGAGGGGGTGGGAGGCATATGCCTGCAGCTTTAAACACGTTTAGCTAAAATATGCTAATCAATAAATGATGGACTAAGTTTATCATCAACCTCGACGTTCTTTTTTATTTGAAAAACTGAATGAGATCTAGATCTCTTCATCCTACAATACCTTCAACCACATCCTCCAAAAAGAAAAAAAAAAGTTCTGTCAAAAAGACACACACGATACAAGGAGCAGAGAAGAAATATTTACAGATATATATATGTATAGATGTAGATGCGTTGGAGTTGATGAACCCTTTACTCTCAGGTGATGACGTACGCAAGATGTATCTGGCAAAAGCAACTCCTTCAGTTAACTCCTCAAAATTGTATATAAAAACACAAAAACTATGTCAAATACACAGACATTTTTTTAATTACAAAATAATAATAATAATAATAATAAATACAGCATGGCTGAGACTCGAACCCGGGTTGGTAAGAATATCAGTTTGGACACTGTCCATTCGGCCACGGACGACTGTGAAGTCCAGGTAAAAATTGACATTAAAATACTATTATTCTAGTCCAAAAGACACGGATCGTCAGTAATCTTGTTTTCTGTCCTTTATTTCTCACTTTCTCTCTCACTAATGATCCAAGTTTAAGTCAGAATTGCATCAGTATTAGGATATTGTGGAGTTTAGGAAGTAAGACATCTAATTACTTTCCGAAATGGATATAAAAATCAGTGCCAAAAGCAATCGGGAGTCTTAGCCCTGGAGATATTTCCTTTTTAAAAATTATTATTTTCTGATTTTTCAAATATCAAATATCATTATGAATAAATTTAAGCTAAATAACATTCACGTTGAATAAGATTACAAGTTGAGTCAAAAGGAAAAAGAGGGGAAAAGACAATGTCAGAATAGATCCGAGGGCAAGCGGGACTTAAGTCCGGCTACCCAGTTCGAAGTGAAAATATGTACGTGGTTCTCCCTCTTTGGTCTTCATAATAATGTACGTGGAGCATTTTACTAACAAGTTAATATCAGTTCATTAACATAGATGTACTTTTTAACATAGATCTACCTATCAGTACAGTTAATATGGGGCTTTATTTTATCCAAAGAAAAGGAATCCAGCATAGACAGTGATAGACGCATTCGTTGGTTATTCGTGGGGCATTAACAACACTCACAATCAGATATGTATGGCTATGTTCGCAGAGGTCGGTCACTTTCAGTGACTGCGAAATTCGTCTTTGGCTGTCACACAGACTTGAAATCCCAACGATCCTCTCTGTTTATATTTCATCCTTTGATGCTTTTACAGAGATCAGAAAAAATGCAAAAAAACAAAAACAACAAAGGAGGGACAGCTTTTGTAATTACATGTTTCAGCTCGATTTAGTTAAACGAGACCATCTTCCCCCAGCACTCACTCATCAATCTATCGTTCACTCTTACAGATTTGGATGAGGAAGTGAACAACATTGCTTTTAAGTAAATTGTTAGCCTTTAATTTAATTGCTAAGGTAAAGGACACACGACGATTAAACGAGGTCCAGTTCGCAGCGTGCATTTGCTTTGAACTTGAACTTTTTTAGGGCACAAGGAAGATAATCTGATTACATTGACAAAAATGTCACAGATAATGAATGTGTGAACATTGATAAATATATAGGTTTTCATTACTTGCATTTTCCAAATCTCACCGAGATGGAACTTTTTCTTTTCCTTTTTTTTTTTTTTTTTAAGCATTTGGACAGAAATTACATACTCTGGTGGGGATAAAGACATGGGAAAGGGAAACAGTCTGCAAACAAGATTCAGGAGCTCTGAGTTGCACAAGGAAAAGCTTCTTTATTCGCATGATCTCAGCTCAGAAATTCACATGAGAACGGAAATTAATTACATTTAACTCATCAGCATATTGTTTCAGTGCACTTTCTAGCTATACTAGGTATGGCCTGTGGAATGTGTTGAAATCAATAAGCACAAAACATGTCACAGGCGGTCTTTTTTTTACACGAAATCGATGACGGTGAAGGTTTGCCAAATCATTGATTTGATAGATACACTTGGAGTAAAAAGAATAGTGGGAATGGTATGGAGAGAAGTACCTGTGTGTTTATTTTTCTGTTCACCCTTCTGCCTCTCTGCCTGCCTCTCTATCTTTTCTACACATGTATCTACCTATCTGTCTGTCTTTCTGTCTGTCTGCTTGTCTATCTCTCCGTCTGCCTGTGCGTCCGTCTGCCTGTCTGTCTATCTCCTTTATGTTACCTGCCTGCTTGCCAATCCTACCTGCTTTTATTTCCCTTTTTGGCCCGATCAGTCTACGTGTCTGTCTTGTCCACAAACTGTGGTCCTGTCTCCTTGTACGCCGGCCAATTAGGTTGCTTTTGTCTCACGGACAAGTGGCCAACTTAACGGGATGGTTTCTGAACATAATCTACTGACTCGCATTCAAACACACATGGTTCATTTTGTGCCGTTTTTGCTACCAATACTGTATTTTACTGAAGAGTACACATTGCACTTGCATAGTTTGTGTTTTGAAAGAGTAGGATACTATTAGAGTAAATTATGTTTCTCCTTTTCTCTCTCTCTCCTTGTTTCTACCTCATCCATTCGATTCTCTCTTCCTTAGCTGTCTCCACTTACAACTCATGACCTGGCTTTATTCTCTGTTCGTTTTTGCCCGTTGTCTCCCTTCTTCCTCTACTACAGGGCCGCCGTTAAGACTCGTATGTGTTCATATAATACGTCTTTTTTTTTTTTTTTATGCAGCCTTTCAGTGCTAGGAAAGTAGGGTTTATCTGGGCTTGAAGTGTCTGTTCAGTTTGGTGAGAATGATTTTGTGTGTGTGTGTTTGAGAGAAATTTGGAATTTAGAATTTAGAAATTTAAGCCGGACAGCAGTGTTGCCGCTAACTCTAAACCCGATTTTATTTTATCTGCCAACGGTTTTAACCTGTGTAACGCACATACGGGATTTTTGAAATATTCAATCGTATCCGAGATGACTAGACGTCGGCTTCCCTCCTCAAAAAGCCAGGGACCATTGCGTCACTGAAAAAATAAAATAAAGACATGTATACCTTCGCACTGTTTCCATCCTCTGACAGGATTCGAATTTGGAACCCGCGACGTTTTTCGCCAAGGAGCTGACGCTTAACCCTCATGGTCACGACTTTCCTCTGTTCATGCAAATGATGTTCGTGTGTGTATGTATGTGTGTGGATGAGGGAAGGTGTGTGTGTTCGTGGATGTGTGTGGGGGGAGGGTGAAAATGAAGTGGGAAGTTTGGACGATTTCAGCACAGAAAAGAATTGATATTTTTTCTTTCGCTGTTGTCACGACAGGCTGCACGTTGAGGGGCCTGGCAAACAGGTAGAACAAGCTCGAAAATGATCATCTGTGGGTTAACGCTTTTTTTTTTTTTTTGAGGTTGTCTTCAGACCCCATGCATAAGTAACAGCGCAGCAAAGTTGTAAAGGAGCCTTTCTTCACTGGTTTTTATGTTTCAACTTGCCCTCCTTTTCCACTATAAATTTCAAAGACATTAATAAATAATAAGTAAACAAGTACACTACACTGTACGTATGTAAACAATTGAATAGACAATAAATAAATAAATGAATAAATATATAAATAAATAAAAAATAGTAATAAATATGTAAGTACATACATAAACAAATACCTAATTGCATAAAAAAAAAACTATGTAAATACACGTAAGTTCATAAACAAAGAAATAATAAATAAATACAGAAATAGATAATATCCCGTTACGTCCACAGTGTCTTTTCAAAGTTTAAGAGATTATCTGGTTAAAAAAGTTTCTTCAGTGGTCTTAATGTATATGTACAATATGTAATATTCACACACTCAAATAGTAATACAGTACGCTTAGACATATGAAAAAACAGAACTAAGTCGATCCAAGCTGGACTAGATCCAAATGAGTCAGTCAAGCAGTAGATCACAGTCACACTGTGCAGGCTGCAGGAAAGCCTGTCTGACGGCTTTGCAAATTAGAACTTTTGACAGATCACAACTTAGAGCCTTGCGGTTGGAAGATTGTTGTCTGTTGTGGATTTTGGGGGCTTAACCCAATTCGAATGCCTGCAAGGAACGTTATAAATAATAGTACATGTATTGGTCCGCACCCATGGCTTTAGGAATGATATTCTTTAAAAACTATGATATGTTCGTGTGCATGTAGGCTTTTTCTTTCTTTCTCTTTTCCCGTTCTTCCTTCCTTCATTCTTTCCGTCCTTCCTTTCACACTTTCTTCCGTTCTTCCGTCTGTTCTTCCATCTTTCCGCTGTCCTTTTTTTCTACCCCACCCCTTGACTTCATACTTTCTTGTTCACACGCCCTTCGGTCGTTTGTTTCTTTGATTTTTTAGATATTTATTTTCGAAACTATAAGCATACTAAGGACAGCCGTTCGCAGATGGCTGAAAGGCGTAGTATATTGACGTGAATGGAAATAGCGTACTAGTTCCTGTGTACAATAACTCCAGAAAGACATGCGTCATTCCTCCGTTCCGTGTGGTCATGCTCGGCTGGTTCTCAGTGAAAGTAGTCTGAAATCTGTCGTTTGCAAACTTGGCCATGACATTTAGTGAACTATGAATGAACATTTCTGTTGTATATAACAGGGACTCGGAAGAGAGGAGGAAGGGGGTAATGTTTATTGTGTTACGCATGGCATTGACTGACATTATTCAGAATGATTAGTTTCGATTTCAATGCGCTTTTCAATCGTCTGAGGGCGATGGCAAGTAATAAAACTGTTATAGTTCATTTTTGTACTAGATTTATCTGTAATTGAAAGACAATTTTTCCTTTTCATGAAAGAGCCAGTGACCAATACAATGGCTATTCTTAGAACAAATTTCTCATTTAGGATCAGTCAAATTTATCACATCTCTGTCTAATTTTTGATCTGTGCAGAGATCTAGAGAGCGTTAGCCATGGGGCTGTTTGACTCTGTCAAGAAGTACAAGAACCAGGATTACAATTCCCTCAAGAAGGAATGCCAGACCAAAGAGACGTTATTCATAGACACCGAGTTCCCTCCCGATGAGCGATCGTTGTCTTCAACCCCGGGTAAATTTGGCAGCGTCGTTTGGAAGCGCCCAAAGGTCAGTGTTCTTTCGAAGTTATTATTGTTGTCGTTGTTGGTTGTTGTTGTTCTTCTTGAAAATGCGTATTAAAATTTGTGTCTTGAACATAGTGCTATATATTGTAAAAAATGCTTCAGTGTTCTTTCGAAGTTGTTGTTGTTGTCATTGTTGATTGTTGTTCTTCTCCTTAAAATGCGTATTAAAATTTGTGTTTTCTATATAGTGCTACATATTGTAGAAAGTGCTTGTAGTTGATGTTTGAGAATTGAAGAATTTGACCTTGAGAGTTCGTTGAAGTGCTAAATCAGCAGTCACATCCAACAAATCAATATTTAGACTTAGATTTTAGATATTGTATGGGAATTTTGATATGGAGGAAAGTATAAAGAACAATTAAATGTAAAGAGTTTAAATTGAAATGATCATATTTCAAAAAGCGGTCAAGTACTGGCGCAAAGTGATCCCAGAGTGCCAGGATAATGCTCAGTTTATAAATTCACACACACAAATTTTGTTTCATCCCGTGACAGAGAGAAGTGCTTGTATCAAAGGGAGCAGGCCATACTCTCGCCCATAAGTATGACAATGTGGTTCAAAAAAGGCATTTTTATTTGCATATTTTATTTTCACATTTGTAAACTGCAGGAAAATGTGTCTAATAATAGCAGCTTGTTTAATGTGATACTCTACATTTAAACGTCAACAAATACACAAATATAAATATATCAGCAGTCATGCGGTATGTCAAAAGGGCTTTCCTCTCTTTTTCTCCTCCTTTTCTTCTTTTTCTTAAAGCATTTTTCACGGGAGACTACTAGTCAGGCATCTGAATAAATTTCTGTGAAGTTTCACCTTGTCTGTTGGTGCTGTTGTCAGTAAGCTGGTTATTTTTTGTTTATTTTTTTTTTTATCTTTGAATATTCGTTTTTGATTTTGACGCTTTGTATTCAGCTGTTGTTGTGTTGAACTAACTAGATCTAATGAAAAATGTATTTGATTTTGAGAATGCACACAGGTCTTTTGAGTCCATGTTCTTGTCCAATTTATTTATGCCAGATTAACTTATCTTCTGCATTTTCATTTGATGGACATTCTGAAAATTTGAGCTACTTCAGATTTATTTTTCAAAATGCCCGCTTTGGGCCTCTGTTTTGTTTTCTCCAGTCTTTAACCGGAGCCGAACTTGTTATGCTTTCTCAGGTGGATGAGATCTATGAACAGTTACATGTATCTGTTTTATGAAAATGGTTGCCCATGGTTGCAAAAAAGTACGTGCATTGGTAACATATGGACAAAAATCGTATAATATGGAAATCATCCTATTTTTTTTTCTGTGACAGTCATCTGTTACAAGAGAAATATTTGTTCTCCAACACAGTGGAACGTGAAACATACCAGAAGTCAAATTTATTTATTTATTTATTTATTTTGTGTAGCAGAACTGTGGTTGATTCAGTGGGAAAAAAATCCATAACAAAGGTG
>JBCEWB010713950.1:0-17046 GCA_039654565.1 Peronia peronii | reverse complement strand
AGATAGATAGATAGATAGATAGATAGATAGATAGATAGATAGATAGATAGATAGATAGATAGATAGATAGACAGACGCAAAGGGAAACAATATTTTCAGAAACATATAGCACTCTTCTCATTTTGCACTCTCTATTGATGGACAGTACTTTGAGATTTGCCCGTTGAGTCTCACAATACACTTTAAAGAATTGCTATGACAGATTCCGTTTGTTAGCAACTACATGTATCTGTTCACTTACTGTCTTGGCATGGAACCAAACAAAGAAGACAGGATGATCTTTATCTCCACACAGGCCATTCATTCGTTTATGCTATTCTATTTTCCTCTTTCTTTTTATTTTTTGTCTTACGTCCCTATTTCCCATTAGCTAGTAACAACAGTTCTTAATTACATTTAATTCCTAACAATGAACATGATAAACTCTCTTTTGACAATCAGTTAAAGGGCACCGTTATGACTGAACGTAAGGCACAGATACGGAAAGTAATCTAGATAGACAGATTAGATAGACCAATTGAAAATGAAAGAAAGACAAATTAAGTAAAGAAATGAAAAAAAGACAGAGGGACGAAAGATATAAGATGAGAATGCCTGTGAAAAGAGAGACAAAATGCGGGTACTGAAAACACCAACAAAAATGTTCACACGCAGATGATTCAATTTACAGAAAACGAAACTAAGATTGATTCGTTTTTTTTTTAAAACAATGACAATTAAAATATTTACTGGAAAAAGTATCAATCGAGAAAGGGACATTGCCTTTAAGTGACACTACAATGATAATAGTGAGCAGGACTGGGTTAGAGGGGAAATGCTGACTATTTAAAACTTTATATGCGAATCTATAAGAGAATCATCATGAATAAAAAAAGTACGAATCAACATTTTGCTGCCGGTTCATGAAAGCTTCTCCTAGAAACAAGATGGCGGTGCGGGTTGGATTTAAAACACCTGTGCCCGAAAGGGGAAGATATTTCACGTTATATAAACTTCTACCGATCAAAGTTATTATATTTCTGTAGATCTAGATCTACATTCAACCCTTCATATCAGTGATTCAGGATTGAAATCGATTTTCTTATATAGAAGAAGAAGAACAACAAAAACAGTTCCTAGTACAGCGGTAGATATCTAGATCTAGATCTAGCCTATATTTCTGAAATACCGCCATGGCAGGAGCAATGTTTGAGGAACGTTCTGTGAGTATTCAGAAATTAAATTGATCTAGACTAGTAGTAGATCTATATCGTGTATGTAAGAATGTAAGGTTAGTATTTTATTATTATTATTATATTTAAGGACATTGTATCCATTCAGAACTTGATCAGACTGACATGAATGTCTTCATCTTAATTTCCCATTGTATTTCTTTGTGTTTTCCCGAAATATAAGAGATTTACGTATATAACATGGACTTTCCAGATACGTGTTTAGATGTACCGTAAAATTTCTATCTATAAAGAGTAAATTTTTTAAGGTTTGGATGGGCCAAGCAATGCCTCAACAATCATTCATTAGGCAGAAAGCTTTCAAATTTTTCATTAAATTTATGATGCCCATCATTAGTATTTTAGGCCTATTTCATAGAATGTCAAAATGTCTTTGTTGACAATTACTGCACTAGATCTAGATTCTAAATCAAGAGAAAATAAGAAGACTTGTGTTTCTAATGGTGGTAATAACATACCAAATTGGAAGCCAGTTAGTTCAATATAATACATTGATGACACTAGAAACAATTTTATTTAGGGCTCTTTTATTTTACAACCATCAAATGGCTGAATAAAGAGTAAAATGCACTGGATTATTTGCTACGCCAATTTTGCAGTCCTGTGCTAAACATCAGCCATATGGTCAGTTCCCTAGCTCCATCCAATGCCAATCTCCCATCTGCACTCAGTTCCACCCATAGTGCTTAAAGCCATCCAGCAGCCTTCCTCTACTTTTCCTCAGGCAATCTGAGGTGTTGACTGTTGTTCAGTATTACTGATTGTTACATAATTATACCTGTCATTTGGGTTCTCATCATTGGGTCATCTGCTGATCATCAGCTTGCAATGTCCATCAAAAGGTTCTGCATATGGATGTGACACGCTGATTAGTGGTTGAACATCGGACAAAAAGAGAAGAAGGTGTGATTAATAGTGGGCTGACTGTGAACATACATTGTGTCTTCCTGTGTATGAGAGGCCGATTTTTGGATGTACCTTGCACTGTTAGTAGCAATGAAGTGATTAAGGTGTCTTAATGTTTGAAGACTTACATTCAGCTGTCAAACCTGCTAACCTGATCGGACTGTAGTTGTCCATTAGCACATCATCACAACATTATCTGCTGTGTGTCTGTTTTGCGTAAGATATTCTGACGTATCCCAATTTTTCAGACTCGCATAAGTAGAGCTATTGACAACAATGACATGGCAGAACTGAAAGTAGCTTTGAAAGATGGAGAAGATCCTCATCATACAGACCGAGTAAGTACACTTAATCCATACACTTCTAGTTCATTATAAGATGGTATTTTCAAAAACATATGTGGAGATATCCTTTTAGTAGTGTCCAAAGATGAATAGATCTAATCAGTTGTCATATATTTTTATTTTTTACAACTGCCTTGCAATGATCCATAAAAAATGTTCATTCACTTAGCTGTGCTCTATGACAGGAGGATTTCTATAATGTGGCATAATTAAATAGATGTGGAGTCCAGTAAAACACAGTCCAGTAAACTTAGCCAAAAGAGAGAGTTTAATTTGCACATATTGCTCTCAGAAAAGTAAAGTATTTCACCTTCTTTGAATCTTCTGTTCAATTCTTTTACAGAAAGGTAATACATACCTGCACTATGTGTGTACTATGCATAGACCATATATCATCCACATCATTGTTGGAACAGGACTAAACCTGAATGCACAGAACAGGGTATGTTTGTTAAAAGTGTCTTGTAAATAAATTTCTGTTTTGTTTCTTTGTTTGATATCACAATTCTTATATATATATTTATCTAATAACTGAATGTAATAATTCCTATAACTCATTATAAGTGCTTCATATGTCATTATTTGTGATGTGTATCTGGGCCAGCTGTAGTGTCAAAAATCTCACTTTTTTAGGAGACTACTGCATTCATCTTGTGTCCAGGACAAATTTGACTTTGACATCTTAAAAAATACTTTTCTTTTTCACCTTATTATTATTATTACTATTTTCATGTATTTTTTTGTTTGTTTGTTTGCACAGGCCTGATGTATGATTTTTATTGTTTAAGTTATGTCCCTGAGGAAAATTGTCTATTTGTTAACTACAGTGTTGACGGATGTGTAGACCATATCATGAATAGTCCCCATTTTACCAAAATCTATACATAATCCAGACATTTAACGGTAATTAGGTTTTTTTTTTTTTTTAGATCATCATAAGTGCGCATTTATACTGAATCTTTATTTGTTTCACTCTGTCAAGCATGGAAACACAGCTCTTCATGTCACTGCCTTACAAAATGAATGCTTTCATGTTGGTGATCTTTTGGCTGCAGGCATTGATCCTACTCTCAGGAATAAGGTAGTCTTACACTGTAATATGGTTTACTTACCAAAGTGCAGCACTTGTGAAAATTTGCTATTCTTTGGCCATGCATCATTCCTTGAAAGTACGGGAAACAGAGCAATATCAAAGTTTGCATTGAAAAAAAAAAAGAAAATGTGTTTAGACAAGAATAATGAGGAATGAAGTGGTAGTGCAAAATTTAGAGTATTAAAACTCTTGAGAAAAAGAAACATGTCAATCTTCAGGGGAGAAAGATGACCATGGTAAATTTCCAAAATAGTGTAGGCCTAATATTTCAATTCATGATCAGATACTTTAGTTACGTATTTTGGGTAATAGGATGAGGCTCTTCAAGAGGTTAAAACATTTTCTGTCCATTGCCACTGACTAATGTCACAAATCAAATTTTTAAGAAGTTGATTCATTCTTAAAATTTGATTGAAAAGATGTCAAAAAAAAAAAAAAAATTCTGACAGAGAAATAACATACTTTAATATCCAAGACATTATGATTGTCTGATAATTACTGGTTGGAACATGACTATTTTTAAAAATATGTACTCTTTCGCATTTTAGCAGCTGTCATTATTTTGCTTGGAATCACCTTTTTCTAACGTTTTACAGGATGGGAAGACAGCTGCAGAAATTCCTAAGAGAAATAAATTCTGGAAAATCATTTACGACAAGTATCAGGTAAAACATATGGGGTTGGTTTGTCTAAAACAGAGCAATTCACAACTTAATTCTTATATTTGTACACTCATAAAGCATTACTGTGTGTATATTATTGATTGATTTGCCTGTTTCCCACTTCATCCTCTGACAGTGATGTTGATTTACTACCTCATGTGTACCCTGCAAAAGATGGAAAAGTGCTTCAACCAAATAATTGATAATTCTATGCACTCTTTTTAAATGATGCTGTCAATGAAGGAAAACTTTGAGGATATGCAGTTAGAAACATGGTTGTGATATTTTCCTGAAGCTTGTACATATAAATCATAATCACTGACTTTCATTGCTTTTTTCTGTTATTGGCATCTTCTTATTCTTCTAAAAGATAGTATAGAAAATTAATGGATTCATAATTGGTATCAAACAGATTATCTCTTCATCCAGATTTGGCTCTCTGTATCATGTTACTCACTGCCTTGCTCCTCTCCCTGAGTTCACATTCCAAATTTTGCACACCAGCATAGATAGCTGGCTACTGTCAGCAGACATGCATTAGGGTCATTTTGTGTCACCAGATTCTTTTAAATGTTCACTTGGAAGAATTATCTAGAAAGGTGTCTATATATCGGCAAAGACACTGATTTTTTTTTTGTAAGAAAGTATTAGTTTCTATATTTCCTGTATTGTAATTATATGGCCAAATTACAGGCAAATATGATTACTTTCACTCATTTTTGTCATAACTGTTGTGTATCACTGGAGCTGAGAAAATGTGTTTCCACAATTATCAGTAAATCATGAGGACATCACACATGAAAAAAGATTCTGGTTTCTTATCTTTCAAAACAAGAGCTGCCCTTTCACCCAATGTTTCATATCTTATATCTCTACCTTTCCATTCATATACGTTCAAGCTTTTGCCTTCAATACATACTGAATTCGACATGAATCTGGACAGAAGATCTTATGCCATCTATTATTTCATGTTCTATTCTGAAATAAAAAATAGCCCAATTATATGATGCAAAGAAACTGGAAACAGTGGTTTTGTTTCCATTTCAGGTCAATGAATATGAAAGATTGAGCGACTCAAACTTCAAAAAGAAAAAAAAAAAATAGAAACAAAACTAATAATGACAGCTATACCATTACATTTGTTTTTGATATTTGCTTTTGATGTAGCATAATAGTGTGTTGATAAAGTATATCACTTCTGAATAAAAAGTTACAAACTTTCTAGCTATTTAAAATCATGTAAGGGAGTCACTTCAGTCATATTTATGTTATAGAACCTACATTAAAATTGCTGTTATCGATTTTGATTTTTAAGAAATGATGTCATTTAACACTTTAAGATTATTCTGCTAAAACATAGAAAGTATAGTATATAATATTTACTTTAAGTAAGTTAAAGTTAAAATTAAAAAGGGGAATTTTTGCAACACATAAATTCAAAAATTTTAAAGTAAAAAATTGTCTCCAAACCGAGACATATACATGTAATATTGATTACCATATAATAACTATACATATCGATGCTTTTGGGATCAACAAAAGGCTGCTGAATCCCCTGGCTTTGTTGGCTTGTTTCTCCCTACACATTATTCCCGTGGAAAAAAAAAATGTACACTCAATATATGATATGTCTTGCGCCCAGGGCAAATGAGTCAGAAGTCGCACCGGGTGATTTCGAGTTACAATTGTTTTTTACCATTTTTTACTATTTTCCGACTATAATACCAAAATTTTTCTTTCTTCAGGTTGAAAAAGGTTAAATTGTCGTTTTGTGAAAAGAAAAAAAAATCTAGTATCTTAATCGGAAAGTAGTTAAAAACAATCAAAAAAGGCTGTAGATCTTTATTGCCCGGCGCGACTTCCGACTCATTTGCCTTGGTCGCAAGACATATGTCACCCTCAATGTCCTGCTTACCATGTAACATGTTCTCCCCTCTGACCCATGCTGTTGCTTAACCATTAACACAGCCTGGGATATTTCAAGCCATAGCCTCTCATGATGTAGAAAAGGTGCTGTATCTGCTTCACTGCTGGTCTCGAGTTGACACTGTCAGGGTAAGCTGACAAACTTCCCACAATATACAGGCATGTTTCCACAATGTACCAGACCTGATGACAAGAGTCTTGACAGTGACAATATTTGAGATGTGACATGATGAAATCAGGCTCTGGTCAAATTTTGAGCATATGAAGTTATTGGTATCACTGTAAAGATTATTTGTTTCCCTTTCTGTCTGTGAAAAAATGTTTTGTTCTTCCTTAAGTAGAAATCGAGATATTGGCAATTAAAGATGATGAGGATAACTTGTTGTTGCAGCTAAATTTAGTGAGAAATGGCCGATCACTTTTGTTAAATCTTTATTAATTCTTATAAGGCCTTGCCACTAAATTACAGTTTTTGGGCTTTTACTCGATCTCTTTCTATAAATTTAACTCTGAAATGTATTTTTAAATTGATATTGAATGGTTCTGTGAAGAAAAAAAAATTGCGTTAAAAATTCATTCACTGTTGAAAACCTGTCTCCAGTCACCTCAGTTTGACGAATACCTCATTTCATTGTGTTGTGTCTCATGTCCGTGTATGGGTTTAATGTATTTTATCATTCTCAATGTATAGCTTTTCCACCAGATGTTTAAGAGTAATCTCATAGGAATATATGAATTGCTGAAGTTATATGTTATATGCTTTCATGTACAAAATGTATTGCAATTTTTCAAAACCAAGGTAAAGATGTTGAGTTTTACTCTTGTTTTTAACATTTGATTGAATTATTGCCGTATATTATATTAAAGTAACTCTCAGTGATAAGTTTAGGTAGTTGACATGGAGCAAAAAGTTACAATATTAAAACTTTATTTGTTATTGTAGGAACAAAATTATATAATATTCCTGGTTATTGATAGGATGGCCAAGCCTTGCGTCAGTTTGCTGCCTCCAGAAAATTCCATGATCTTGTGTTTCACATTGACCGGCATCAACATACACTGGTGAGGAATTTCATTTTTGATATAACTTTATGAAATGGAGAGATTGAACAGTTTTTGTCATTAGTCTTTAATCTTTGCTTTTACAGGGTTAATCCTCTTGTTTTGATTTTACTGTTACAAATGCTGATATGCCTTCCAGATGTTTAACTACAATTATTTCATTTCTAGAATAGATAGAATAGAAAAAAAAAGGCAATAAATACTCAGGTAGATTTTCCATTGTCATTGAAATTGCTCATTTCTTGCTGATGGATGTTGGAATGCATGAGGATAAGATCAAATGATGTACTAGATAAGTGCAAAACTTATAGGTGTAGAGCATCATTTATCATGCATGTGACCAGATAAAATAAAACATATGTCAAATAATTCATATTTATATAATTATTACAACCATCAGAAAGGGAAATGAGTCTATTTTGTTTTGGTTCTATGTTATCTCCTGTGTTCATGGTCAGTGAAATTGGATTTTCTCATTGAAAATCTCTTTAACATGTCACTCATTTCACCCAGTTATGTGACATGTGTTCATTATTGGTCTGCATTCTCTGTTTTTTTACAGGGAGCGATATACTCAGCTCTAGAGGGTGACCCAGAAAGAGCTTGGGAATTTATGACACATTCCAAGTGTGATGTTAACCTACTGAACTATGTAAATAACAACTATTCCCCTGTTAGCAAGACTGATCCCTTGTATAGAAAGCTATTGTAAACTTTTTCTAATCAGACGGCTTTTGTATCATTAATCAAACATTGTGAAAAAGCTTTCATTATTTTAATAACAACTTGCTTAATAGTCAACCCTGCTGATTATCTTTTTCTTTATGTTTTAGTGTACATATTTGCATGAATATATTTAAAATTTCTGTTCCGAAAAACAAAAAGTTGTGGTCAGATCAGTTATCAGTATATAAGGGATGAATTGTTTATCCATCCAAACTGAAGTTAAAGTAACGCTGGCTGCATTGACAGGCTAAAGAATCCTGCCACATTCTCCAGCATGCCATAAAATTGCAAGATATCAGGCTGGTGCGCATGATCTGCAAGTCAAGGGTTGATGTGAATGTGCGTGTCACATTGCAGGGTTACTTGAAGGTAGGTATTGGAACCTCTATCATGTTCTCACACTCTTTATGCCTCCATCGTTTCATCTTGTTAATCATCATAAATTATTTCATGGCAATCACTGAAGCCTCACAACTCTGTCCACTTTAAATGTTTGCGCAATTATGTCCTGTGAATATGAGAAGAAGAAAAAAGAGGGGTGGGGGGAAAGGGAAAAAAAGAATCAACAAATCATCTCATAAACCAATCTAAAGAGAAAGAAAAAAGACAGACCTATTCAGAATAAAATTTATTCTGCCAAAACTAATTTGCTTTTGTTGTAGGTTTGTTTTTTCACTTTTTTCCCAGGCACCCTTATTCTTCATCGTTTTAGACCCCAAAATACCAGACAATATTATGTGGACAGTGCTGAAAGCCAGTGCAAACTTTACATTGAAAGATGAGGTATGTGAAATCTATTTTCTGTAAAATAATTCAATAAGAAATTAGGTTGGAAATAGAATAATGAGCTTTATAAAGTGCGAGCAAGCCCAAAACTGAAACATATTATATGTGGAAACGCTGGTCTAGAAAATCACCACAACAATTTTCTGCATCAGCAGATTTTATGGCATTGATTTTGAAACATTGTCAAGTCAATATTGTGAATTTAATTAGCACAGCTCATTTTGATCCGTCAAATGATGCTTGACAAGCTTTGGCAATACATTTTGGCAGAAATGGGAAAGTACAAAAATATGAATCTGAGATAATGCAATGAAATTGTCATGGCATCAGTTTGCAAGGCTAAACTTTACATTTATTTCTCAAAACAGTGACAAAACTGTTACATAAATAGAGTTGGAAGTGTTAATTTAACAAAATCTGTATATAACTGAAAATCCTCAGAGAGAGAGAGGAGGGAAAGTGACCTCATATTTTTGTGTGCAAGAAAAAAAGAGAGAGGCGGTTTAAGAGGGGGGAGGGGGGTTGGTTGGTGAGGGCATGGGGAGTGGCATAATGGGTTGCTGAACTGGAATCTGCCAAACACATTCAGCCTTATCTTTGCTGAGTTTAGCCATAGGCTGAAGACTCAGATTTAAAAAAAAAGACAAAAGAAAGAAAAAAAAAGAACACATTTTGTAATGTTTATCTTTCTTTTTTTTTTTTTTTAGATTTACAGTGCTATCTCAGAGTAATACTTCACAGTGTTTAAAATTTAAGTAGTGATACTGTTGTACAACAATCCCTTTGCTTCTTTCACTACTTTTGTTTTGTCCAATTTATTTAGTCATAATTTACATCAGCATGCAGCAGCCTACTGTACTGATCCCTTCTTTTAGTAGGCACTGTTTGTAGATTTTTTTTCTACATGTTTCTAATTTCTCATCCAACACAAGCATGTTCATGATTAAATAATCTCTGTTCGTAGACCGGGATCTTGTACCAGAAGCATATAATGATGTATAATTAAATAATGTTGTTTGAAAGCCTTAATACCATTACATGTATTTTGAAGTTTTGCTTTGGTAACTATTACTACATTTTGGGACATGAGAACAATGAAGAAATATTATAGACCTACTATTCTTCGTTCATAAGTGCTATTTGAATAAGTGACCTACAAAAATACTCTGCTGTCTTCACCGATAGAATAAATAGATGGCTTTGAGTTAGAGAGGCATGTCTGCAGTTGTTCAGAATTTCCAGCTTAAAACTTTCAGATCTAGTGCATTTGTTGTCTTTCCACTTTTTTTTAATGCATTTCACATTAAGAGGTATTTGAATATTGTTTCAGAGAGGGAGAAATGCAGCAGTTTATGCTCTTGACAAGACCAACAGGACAGTATCCAGTGAAGTGATAGCATATATGATGAAAAATGGTTTGGATGTCTCACAGCGTGATATTGTTAAGTACCAGTAGTTATAGAAAATCTCAGAGATATTTTAGATTCTTGTCTTCAGTTGTATTAAGGTGTGTACTTAAACATTTTTCTACCACATGTGAATTGACTCTTTGGCCTTTTTCCCATTTTGAAAAAAGCCAATGAACTCTTTATTCAGTTATAATAGTTTTCTGTGGAAGCAGTTAGATATAGATGAGATTTATTTATATTTTGTATCTTTATAATGAAAGAGTTGAAGATGGAAACATTTTCTTAAAAAAAAACAACAAAATATAGATGATTTCTGCCAGTTGTAATGAAGTGTTTAATCTGATGGCCATGTTATAAGCACTAGAGAGTTTTATACCCTTGTCTTCATTTTTGTGCATAACAGACTGGTGTAACCTTTAGAGATGTGGCCAGATTTGCAAGACGCAAGGATCTTTTGGAAATCATTGATAAAGTAAGAGACATGTACTCATATGCTCTATTTATTGTGAGTCTTTATTTTTACTACAGACTATCCAATAGCGGTGAAAGATATTTTGACCATTAGTTGTTTAAATTAGTTGTTTAGATTATGAAACACTTACATGAAAGATTCAAAATGAAATTGAAATAAACTTCTTCTGAAGGAAAGATAATTTAGTTTTGACATGAGATAAAGCAGAGCAAAGTAAAAAATACATGTGCATTCATTAATAACAACTTTACTTTTCAATTTAAGAAATACATTATATTTTATTGTCTTCAGTTGCCATCAGTGAGCATATCGCCAGTTACAAGTGAATTTTAACATATTTTTTAAAGTTTTTTTTTATTTTTTAAATATTTTTTTATTATTATGAAGTCACTTTTATCATCACAAATTGATCTGTTTTTTGTTCCCCCCTTTTCCTTTAGGCATTTGTGAAAATCATTCGTCAATCAAAGATGGCAGAACTGGAAAGGTTATGTGTGATGGGATATGACAGTTTGCACATAACTTTCAATGTAAGTATAGTAGGTATAATAGATTACATTCTGAATGATATAATCAGCAGTGATATACATAGGCCACCCAAATCAACTGTGTATTATTTATCAAACCCTTGCAGTGTCAAAGATTTCTTTATCTTTATGTGGTTTTTAGGAAAGATTAATTTTCATCTACAACTGAAAAAAAATCCCATAAACAAAAAAACCTTTGCTCATGGCAGAAAATAAAAAAGTACATTGATTACTAGTGCACCTGGAGATCAGATCATATTTTGTACACAAACCAGTATTCGAGCTCTGAAAAAATAGTGACACATATGATAAAACATACATGTCTGGGCAACTCAGTTTTTTTGAAGCAGAAAGAAGCTGTTTTGAAACTAAACTATTGAAGGAATTAATAACATATTAAGTAATTCACAGTAGGGATTGATTTTCTTCAGCTCACTTGCTAGGCATAAAGCTATTGAACAAACTTAGTAAAGAGGGGAGCAATATATACCTGACATGGTCCACTTTTGTATACTATATCCTCAGTATCGGGATACCTTCATCTATGCAAGTGGAAATGAAACTGAGGATGTTCTTAATTTTGTAGAAAGAATTCCTGAGTTTTATGTGAGTATGATAATGTGAATTGCACCTAACAATGTGGTATCCAAACAGCATTCAGCGAACTGTTGTTTTTTCTTGACTTATAGTGACAAGCCACGATTTTGTAGCTATAAGAGCAGAATTGTTAAGAATTGAGCACTTCACTCCTATGCTAATTTTGCAGTCCTGTGCTAAGCATCAGCGATAAGGTCCATTTCTTTCGCTCCATCCACCACCAAATCTCATGCACACTCAGTCCCATCCACTATACATGGGCCAATGAACAACCGTCCTCTCCTTTTTGACAGACAATCAGTGGCATTAACTACTATGCATTGTTATTAGTTGTCAATAACCTAGCAGATTAGATGCCTGATTTGGGTTGTCATCACTACCTCTTCTGCCAATCATCAGCCTGTGGCATCTATCAGACAATTCTACTCATACAGATGCAAAACACTGGTCAGTAGTCAGAACATTGGATCAAAGGGAAAGAAGGGGTGATTGACAATGGGCTGACTGTGGACATACATTTTCCTGTACAAGAGTGATCAATTTATGGACATAATTTTGGTAGCAGTGAAATAGTTGAGTGTAGCATTGGTTTAATTTGCTTAATTTTACTTTGCTCTATTAACCATGGTAATGGTCCACAAGCAAAATAGTGATAATACAAATGGGAAAATAAAAAAAGAACTGGAAAGTATTACAAGTTGGAAGAGAAAATCACCAGCAAAAAGAAATCCTATGGTCTTTTTAATTAAAAAGACAAGTATATTCCATTTTTAAAGCGAGATGAAATCAAGCAATGATATTTGCAAATATAATGGTGTTGATCTGTCATAGAAATGTCTCTTCATGACTATTAGGGATCTGTAGAGACTTAGGTAAAGCAAAGATGGTGACAATGTTCTGTGACCCATATTTAGGGCGCCAATTTCCTGGTTGTAGTATCAGCTAGATTCTTAAAAGCTGAAGTTCTAAATGAGAGTAAGAGGAACTCTCACTGAATGACAGAATGTTTGACTTGGTATAGTGCTCGTTAGTGTTAGGGTGTATTCAATGTTCTGGCAGTCAAGTAGAATGAAAAAAATGATACCATTTACAATGTCAGATGTAAAAAACAAAAATAATAATAATAAATGCCTCCTTTCATCTTACTTTCTGTTATTTACATAATCAGGAAAAAATTTCAGCTCACTTTGTATATTTGTATATCAAATCTAGCTACAAGTGAGAAAATTTCACCACTGTGTCCGCCATCGGTCACTGGATGAGGTGATAGACTTGCTGGCCAAGGCGGACCGAGCAGAGTTACTGATAAATGCCAGAGACAAGGTATATCCTTTATATCATTGCTTGAATCTTGAAATGAGAAACAAATCAGTGTCCTGGCTTAATTTTTTTTGCTCATTTTTGCTCTTGTTCTTCCCTTTTATGTGAAATGTGAAACATGAATACAATCAAATATGCTCATGGCCCTAGGGGTTGACATAAAGGATAAACTCCAGTGATGCTTAGGGGACGGGTCACGAGGTGACTCGAAAACATTGTAGGATGATTCTCCTGGGATGACTCCAGGGATGACTTCGTGGATGATTCGAGCCCCTGAGACAGCCCTTCTGAAACAACTTTGCAGGGACAACAGCTCCTCAAAGAAGTTTTTGTTACACCTTGGCGTGCCGTAATTTTCTGACATGGTGATGATTAAGACCAGAAACAACAAGTTGTTTTGATGACAATTAAAATGGAAAACCAGGGGCTAGGTTTTCATTATCAGTCCATAGGTAGTGGGTGATAATCATCTATGAGGGGCAGTGATGCTCCTCATTGTCTGGCTTTGCCAAACCTAGGAATCTTTGACAAGTAGGTAGCTGCATTCACAATGTGTAATTTGCCTGTGACGCAGTTTTTTCAACAAACTTCCAATTTAATTGTCTAACGGAGGTTTCTCTGATAATTAACTCATCTGTTCAATGAAGATACAACACACAATAAGGCTCTTTTCTAGGCCAGAAGTGGCACCTTACTAATAGTGGTTTATTGGACTGGGGTGGGGGGGTGGGGGTGGGATCGAAGGGGGAAGAACCTCGGGTAGAAAGTGCACTTTCAAACTTCTGTGACATAACAGTGGGGATACTTTACAAAGTTTAAGTGATTATGTTTGTTCAAAATCTCACCAGCTCACACAAACAAGATTTGAGTCCAAACAATGAAACTAAGTGCTGTTTTTATCATACTGACTGTTTACATTAAGTTAAATAAAAAAATTAGGACGAGCAAAAGAATAAGATGAACAGTACATGTACCAATTCTTCAGTTTGTGTTACAAATACATCTCTATTTGAAAACGATGAATTAGCTTATGGTTGTCAAAGAGTGAATTTTTGAACAGGAACACCTCAGCGCAAAGGAGTCATGGCTGAATCATTTTTTGATAATGTAAAATGCATCACTTGTCTTTTCTTTGACAGCAGTAACTCTGTACATGATAAAAATATCATGCTCGTTTCACCCAGTCTGCCCTGCATGACCTATGTTATTTTGTGTCATTTTGCTACTCTTCTTGTTGCCATTGTGAAAATATGAAATTGTGAACATGCTATGGGCCACAGCCAAGATAGTATGTTTACATACTTCTTTTATTTATAGCTTTTATTTGCAATCTTTGGTTGTCCTATTTTATATACATCCTTTGATATACCATTAAACTTTTAAACATATTCTGCTGATATATAGGTGAAATGTAACATGATCATGCTAGTGCACAGTTAAATTCCAACACAAACAGACGAAAAATATCACTGCATGACTGAGTACAATTTTGCACTTGTATAAAAAAATAACAGCTACTCAAGATTTTTATTTGATGTGTGTGTATTTGAAATATTAGATTTTTTTTTCTAAATAAATTGTAAGATTTTCTTTCTTTATTTTCCAGGGAGGAAGATCAATCTTACATTTGTGCATTCTCCACTGGAGATTTGATGTCCTTAAGATGCTGTTGTACAGAACAGGCATTGATATCAATGCTGTAGACAGTGTAAGTGCCTTGATATAATTATTCTATTTAATACATAATTTTAACATCATAGTCTAGTAGCAAAGTAAGACAGCTTAGTTCCCCTATAGAGACCATGCAGTATTCTTTTTTCTGCCAGTCAGTGTTAGAGAATGTGATCATCAGCCATTCTTCAGAAATAATGTTATAGTCCATATTACTGTGATCAGCTTCAAATAATGATATCTGCTTTAAATGACATGAAATGGTAATGGTTACTGGTTTAACTGTGGTATGAAGAATATATAAATTCATGTAACTTTTGTTGAGGAATACTTTGTTAAAATTATACATGCAGTATTTCTTTTTAATTGTATACTGTGATAGTAACATTATAATGATACTCAAGAGGTATCTTTGAAAATATAATATTACATATATATATATGTAAATCTATGTACATATTATTATTTTCTTATGTATTGTATAATATATTATGGTATCCTAGTGTTGTTAGAATGATGATAAATATATTGTTATAGAAATATTGTAATATATTTCTTGTGATTTTGCATCAGTTAAAGATGACAAGAGAATGTGGCTTTCCAAAATTAATCTTTTAGTTATGAGAATAGCATTTGCTCCTATGTATATGTGTAATGAATGTTCAGTCTTATATTGTATTCTGCCCTCTTCTTGATCTTGAGCGCAGTTGGGACGCTCTTCTTATCATTATGCCTGTGCAGTAGAGGAAGAGGATGAAAGAAAGGTGTTCTGTCAGCTCCTAGAAGATGCTGGCATTGATGTGCATCTTGTGGATTATGTAAGTGATTGCAATACTTTGTTACATCATCCAGAAAATAATTTCTTCCACTAGCAAATTGCAGCAATTTTTTGTAATTCTGTCTTTTTGTGATGCTATTCATGACATTTAAGTCTCAGCGCATGTGAGTGTGAACATATATTACATGCATATAATGTCTCAGAAATTGTGAGAGGAATTTTTTTTTTTTAAGAACAAATAAAGTTTATATTTATCTTTTCTTAATTTACATTACCTTAGCATATCTCATGTTATTTTATCTTATCTTATAAGGTATACATCCTGTTATCCTGTTATGCATTTGAGAAAATTGCTGCCATCTTTCACGATGTGTATTAGTGGCTTCTCTTACAGTGTGCAAGAAATAAATTTAGCAGCATTGTCCACACTAGGGATTAAGTTACATCATCTGATGGGCTACATAGGATTCTTACTATTAAGCACAACTAATGTATTTCAGCCGGAAATTGATTGTGGTAAAGTTCTCTGAGTGAAATGAATTTTTTCTATTCCTTTGTCTTTCCTTTCACAGTTAGTGTTATCAACAACAATTTTCCCAAATTTTTTTCATTATTGATTTGGATTTCAGTTTTCAATTTTCAGGGTTCAGTTGATATTTTACACTGCCATCTTTTCTGTTTAATACCATTCCAGAGCAATCACAAGGCTGTTCATAATTTGAACAGTAAAAAAGCCCATGAATGGATCATAAAAGAAAGAAAGGTAAACCAGTAAAAACATCTCAAACAAAAGAACAGGAATTCTATAGTTGCAATGATTAATTTCTCTTTTGTTGCTTCTCTTTATTATGTAAATTAATTCTGCACTCCAAAATGGTTAATGCGAAATTTGCGGTGAATGGAAAAACTTTCGCTTTATCGCTATTTTGCAAGACCTGAAAAGACCATTATGAAACAGTGAACACACCCCTTGGAAGCAGTTTCATTCACAGACATACTTTTTACACATATTAATAGTATAGTATGCCTGTGGTTTAATTGGGGAGGGGGGCAGTTGTTTATTTTGTCTATAGACATACTTTTTAGAACTTGAATTTTAATGAGATACTATAGAGGGAACATAATGTACCAAATCTTATTAGTATGTTTGTTTTTGAGTGTATTTTTATTTACACAAAGTATAAATTGTATATTATTGCTGCTGATCCCTATCCATGTATAGACAAAAACTGGGCAAATCTGTTTTATCATGGAATATGTAAAATAGCCTCTTCTCTATGTTTGTTAATTTTGAATTATGAGGACAAATGGAAATACACATGTGTTTGAAGCACTGGTTGCTATGCGTGAACAGCAAACACAAAAGCAGAGAATGCTGTTCACATGTGAATCTGTGGCTAAGCTCAGATAGTGAAGAAAAGGATTGGGCTCGATGTGCTTAAGGGGAGGAATGGCACCTGAAAAGTCGGAAAATCGATCAAAATATCAAATCTGGGTTTTTCTGTTATTCAAACATTTTGTCCATTTTTCTTCAC
>JBCEWB010713840.1:271-17049 GCA_039654565.1 Peronia peronii | reverse complement strand
CCCCCCCCCCCCCCCCCCCCCCCCTCTTCCTTTGACATCCGACTCATTTCACCCATTTGTGTTGTACTTGTATGAAAAGCATCAGAAATGTCCTGTTAATCATGATTGCTTTCTTTCAGTTCATTAGTTTATGTTGGGCTGTCCTGATTTTGTGTGTATTCAGTAGATCTATTGATTACAGTCATCAGTCTCATCTTGTCTCTCTATTTATCATCACACCGACTCAACATTCTAATATAATTTTCCATTTATTTTTGTTTTTCTCTATGTCATCTCCAGGAGCCACCGGAGTTTTCTTAAAATGTCTGGTGCCAGTCGGCCTCCTGCCGGTGCTGGGCCATATTGTGTTCCACGTCACCCTGGTTGCCATAGCGACGGATGATGAACCTTATGGCTCTATGTTCCCAAACTGTAAGTTGGTAGAATGGCAATGACATAACTCAGAATAGTAAGACTTGTATAGCCATAGTCTTCACAGCATAGTTATTTTCAAACCAAACGGGTTGTTTCCTGAAAATCAATGTTTTAGCATCTTGTTCAGGATCCTCTCTCACTTTTCATATCAGTATCCATCCATCCATCCATCCATTCATCCATCCATCAATCCATCCATCCTTCCATCCTTCCATTCTTTTATCCATCCAGTAATCCATCCATTCGTCCATCCTTCCATCCATCCATCCATCCAGCCAGCCATCCATCCCATTCTATCCATGCCATCCTATCCAATCCATCTGTTCATCCATCCATATGTGATTATTTTTCTCATTATTAGACTAGCTTGCCAGGGAAATAAAACTTGAGACTTGGTTGAAAAGCCTATTTTTTACTTGTCACTCGGAAATGGCTGTCGTCTTTGCTTTTGTTTTAGAAAATATGTTTATGGTTGTCATTTTTGTTGCTGTTGCCGTTATATCTAAAAAAAAAATGGTAGCTTTTATTGAAAACAAATTGACCAACTAAATGTCTTGTTTCAGGGAAATGCAATAACATGTGTGAAAATCTGAATGACATATATATGAGTTGTTCACCTCAAAAGCAAATTGTTTCCAAAATATTTTTTTAATATAAAACTTATTGTTTGCAAAAGTAGCGTTTAACGGAGACATTGAAAGGAGACCTATCAAACAGTGAAGGGATATTCTTTTGTTTCAGTTCATTGGGCATTTGGTAGGACACCAAACGTTTCCATCAATGCTCATCTCTGATAAAGTCACTAGTTGCAAGAATTTCTGAAACATTACAAATAAGTGATGTTTTGATGTGGATTGAATTCATTTTATGTTTGAAATTTATACAACCCTTGATTCTGAAAACTTTCAAGACTCAGTGGACTGATACACTTGAAAATTGGGAGGTTGCATTTTGTTAGCACAGATGCAGTATAATCGAAAAAGTGTTGACTTGTATTAAGGTTCTCATATTATTCTTGAAAATTATATCAACTCTCATCTCAACAGGCTCGGAAAAAGAGAGGCTGGTGCGGCAGATTGGATATCAGAGGTATGGTATCACTAACTATTTTAAATTGTCCCATTACAATTAACAAAATATTGTGAGTCAAACTGCAAAGTATATGTCTTTTTCATTAAGATATTTAGAGGTCAGGATTTATACAATGAATTAAGAAGTGCAGAATGGCTTATATACATTCATACAACAGAATCAGTTAAGCAGATGCAAGAATGGTTCAAGGCATATAGGAATTACCCAGCTTTTTATGATATCACCAGTCACACCATTCTCTTGTTCCTCTGTCTTCCGCAAGAGTGCAACCAGTTGTCAGTAATAGTAGAACACAAGATTTCAGGAAAAACCCAACGGGGAAGTATGTCAAGCATTTTCCTACGTCATTAAATCATTAACATAGTTTGCTACTGTTATTATTTGGAGGACTCTAGGTTCAATAGGCCATGAGTCTGTCACTTGTAGCAAAGAGGTTTAGTCATGAATTTCTTACCCACTGTATCAGCGTTGCCAGGGTTATGGGTCGATGGGATTTCCCAAGATATTGGTGAACTCTGTTGATGTTATCAATGATGAAGTCTTTGACCAGTTACATCAAGCCTTTTTGGTTCTCATGGTTAGAATGCAAACTCTTTATTCATCAGTAGTAAAATTAAAAATTCTATGGTTGTGTCCAGTATTTGATAGAACCTTTTTTTTTTTTTATACAAAGATTTTTCTTCAGACTTGAAGTATTGCTATATTTTAATTAAACTAAACTATGTTGGACATATTTTAATCAAATTAAGACATTATTCCCAATATCACCAATCCCGCCTCTCAGGTTGGACAAAGCCAGTGTGGGTAACATCATTCGACTGGTGGTGCCCGATGCGGCTGTGTTCATCATCGCTGTCATCACCCTGGTGCTGTCCGTCAAGCTGAACCGTGTCCAGCAGTCGTCCACGGTGGCACTGTCCGAGGCTCCCCTGCTCGGGGGCGTCCGAAAGAGGTCTGGCAGTGGTCTGTTCAAAGTCCTCTTGGAGTTCCTGCAGAACCTGTTTATGCTGGCCTCAGGAATCATCGTCCCATCGGTTCTGGGAGGGGTGAGTAAGGGCACTGTGTGTTCTTGTTTTTCTTTGTGTGTTTAATGGGATCAGGTCATCTATGGTAGAAGGATTTTTTTTTTTGTTCTTCTTCTTTTTAAATCCAGGTAACCTCCACCAGGAGGTTGAACGGCGTATATAAAACGTAACATTCTTTTTAATGGGATCAGTCTTGGGAGGAGTCAGTAGGATTACTTCATTCTTTTTTTTTTCCATATTATAAATCTGCAACAAAACTCATAAAAGGCTTATGGACTCGGACATTACTGAATGGATCCATTTGAAATTTGGCACACAGAATTCTTGCATAAGGATATGTGTTTCTAATTCCATAAATCAGAAAAAAAAGCTTATTATATTTAACATTATTCTAAAAATGCAATAATAATTGAATTACGAGGGTGTTTAATCCAAATTGTATGATGATAGAATGGGAAGGGGAGGAGAGGGATAACCTGGTGAATTGCAGCCCCAGCACAAGCTCAGCCTGATTTCTACCCAGCACAGTCATTGACTGGGAAATGCAGGTTTAAAAGAAAAAGTGTGTGATATGTAATATTTTGTATTCCCTCCTCCCCCTGTCCCCTTACTTTTTCCAATGCTAACTTGGTGTTTTACTGTCCTGTGTTTCAAGGTTAAGCAGTGATATTGTTGTATAGTAACCTTTTTGCTGCTTTCACGACTTTTGTTTTGTTCAGTTTCCTCAACGCTCATAGTTTACATTTGCACACAGCTCCTTCTGTTCCCCTCTTTCATAGGTAATATTTGTGGCTGTTTTTCTAAATATTTATAATTTGTCATCCAACACAAAATTCTTGGTTCAACATTCCCTGTTCGTAGAGCGGGTTTTTGTACTAGTTTTTTTTAAATGGAACCAGACCATGTGTTGAGGGAAGGTGTCTTTCGTTTTGTTTTTAATGGGATCAAGTCATCTGTCTCAGAAGGGGTCAATAAGTCACTTTTTTTTTTTAAATGGGATCAGGCCAGTCTGTTCTGGGATGGGTCAGATAAATCAGTTTGTGTTTTGTTTGTTTGTTTTGTTTTGTTTTGTTTTTATAGAGGAGTCAAGCCATTTGTTCTGGGAGATGTGAGGAAGATCACTGTGTTTCTTTTATGGAATCTGTCCATAAGTAGTGATCAATATTTCATTTGGTAGAGAGCTAAAAGAATAGCATTTTGTGACATATGGTGGTAAATATGAACTCATGATAGAAGCTGTTAGTGTTAGTAGTCGTGAACATTTCTAATGGCTGTGATAACTGGTAAGATCTCTGTAAAATATTGGATTTGGGTGAATTTGGCAATTTTATCTGTTTCCAAAGATTTTTTTGCTGTTGTTATTGTATAAGGAGATCCTTAAAAAATAACTTTGGAAATGTCTTGGTGTTATCAGATATTTACAGTGTCTCATTTGTCCCATCGTTATTGCTCTGTAATAATGGAATGAGCCAGAGTCATTATATGCCAATAGGCAATTCATGGCCGACAATCCAGAGCATGAGAGCCATCAGATAATGTCATTAAAAAAAATAATGTAGTATTGTTGATAAATTAAGAAGAATTAGAGTGGCATAAGTCGTCAAAAGGCTTGTTTATGGACATTTTCCTCATTTTCCATATTGCTGTTATTGTGTGATAGTGGCATAAGTCAGATTAATGCCAAATGCAAGCGATGTCTGGTGGTATTCATGATTATGATAACTATCACATATCTTTAGCAAAGAAATACGTCCATAGAATTATGTATTGATTCAATAGAGCTAAAATGGCAAAAATCATCAAAAGACTTGTGCCGTAAAATGTGTCTTCTGGATATCTTAAAAGTACTGAAGAGGACTTAATAATAGTAAATAATAGTGGAGGGCATTTATATAGCGCCCATCCCAATAAATGGCTTTACATAAAAGGAAATAAGTATAATAAAATGTAGACAAAGTCAGTTTACAAATACACTGCCATCAAACATGCACACACACATGCACCTACATAGAAAGACATCAATTTCAACTTACGGAAACTCATATGTACACGTACACACACAAAAACTATGATGTCAGATGAATAGTAAACAGATATGTTTTGAAGCTAGTCTTAAATTCTTATGCAGATTTTAAGCCTCAAAGAGTGTGGAAAAGTTCCACAAAGTTGGAGCCTAATTGGTGAATGCTCATTCTCCAAGTTCTTTCTTTGGCTTGGGTGGCATATTTAGCAGCTGTTCATCACATCTTAGCAGCTGAGATGATGTGTACTGGTGGATAAGGTCGTGAAGATAAGGTGGTGATGTTTTGTTTAGGCATTATAGCACAACAGTGCAATCTTGTGTTGTTATAACAATTGCAATGATGATACCACTACGTTGTCATACTGAGAGATTCTGTTTTAGTGTATCCTCTCTTTCCAAATATTATAATATTTGTACTTCCCTGCTCACTCGTCCTGTGTTGTGTACTTTCTTGTACTCCTCTTCATTTATCTTGAGTACACCTGTCATCCACCTCTGAGACAGATGTACTAGATCACTCTATTCTGCCTAGCAAGTTGCTCAGTCTTCTGCTCATTTGCCATTTCCACTTTTAATTTTATTTAACATTGTTTGTCTTGCAGGTGTATTTCATCATGTTCCTGATCCTACTGACACTGTGGGGATGTTACAAGTCCGTGGGCAGCAAGTTTGGCTATGTGCGAGTGCTGCTGCTCATCTACACAGGCGCCCACATTCTCCTGCTGCATCTCTACCAGTTTCAGTTTTTTCAGGAAGCGTTGGCACCGTCAGACCTCATCGCCAGGTCAGGTTTTGTGGCTCTCTTCAAGTTTTTTATTTGATGCCCTTAAATTGACGGGACTGTAACATAGATTTAGATTATTTAACCCTCAGGTCTCAGAACCAGGTTCATATCTCTTTCTTCGGTTCATTTTGTGAGCCTGGAATGACAAGGCTGTGAAAGAGATTTTGACCATTGTCACCTTCAGACCTCATTGTTAGGTCAGGTTTCATGTCTGTTTCATAGAATCTTTTTCTTTTTTTTGTGCCCTCAGATTAATAAAGCTATGACATAGATACAGTGGCTGGTAAAAATCAAGTATGATAGACCAGATTGAAATAAGTTGAATGGGAAGAGAACTTTCATAAAGTAACTTTAAAGCTCTTCAGGTAAACTGTTTATTTGTTTGTGTTGGGATTTAATGATACGTCGGCACAGTTATGGCTGTATTATGCCAAACACAGTAAGATACATTTACATGTCAAGAAGAACAGAGGAAAGAGAGCGGGACAGGAGCAAGGAGAGAGAGAAGAGATATCCTGCAATGTCGAGGATGGTATTCCATGGGAGACATCCCACAGATGGGGGGCCTTCACTGCCTGCAGGTGGGAGCAGAGAACCTATTTATATACCCAGGCCCCTACTGGGGTGTTGAGGTAAATGAAAGCAGCTTGAGAAAAAGCCATTATGAAGTCATTAATTGTCATCGTAATGTCTTTCCATCACAGGATTGTGGGACTCACAGGCATGGTCAAGACCGACTGCGATGCTGTGGACAGTGTCATTTTCCACCCTGGCACCCGCTGGTCCGTCTACATGAACCCAGGTCTTCTGCTCATTTTGTACTTCCTCTTGGCCTTTAACACCTCCATGTGGTGTTACAAGAGAAGGGTAAGGCTCACTATTATTATCATAATGGCTGAAGTCAGTTTTAACTGTTTTGAGACAGAAGTCAAAACTAGTTGCAGCTGTTTTGAGAAAATGGACAAAACTGGTTCCAGCTATTTTTTAAAAAATGGATAAAATTACAGAGGTGCCAATTTTCTGTAAAATTACGGAATTCTGTAAAACAAAAAAAAAAAAAACATCTGTAAAGTCTCAGTAAAATATCTGGTCATAGTTTACGGAACAGAATACCCGAGTGGACGACAGAATGCGAAGAAATTATTTTATGGAAGAAGGTGAACTCTTTTGTCGGAACCCAAGGATCCGTATAATGATAGGATTGCTCATGCGCACTCAAACAATAACATCCGTTCAGCGTGTCTGCTTTAAGTCTAACCTACTTACACTTAACGGAGGGACCTTCACTTCGATTTGGCTGATAATACACAAACATTTAGTTGATTTAGTGATGATTTCATATTGTACCTGATTGTTACCAAAAGCGAGACATGGATGGACATGTTATTGAATATGTTGAAACGATGAATGAGTGGACGTCAAAGAAATAGACAAATCTGTGAGTTGTTGGATGAGAAAGATGCAAACAATGGATTCATCATTTGAAAACTTGGACCTCCCTAGCTGGGCTCCCATCTGCAACGGTCACGCACAAAAAGTTCAGTAAAGAAGACTGGCGCCGTTGGCACCTCTGAAATTAATTCCAGCTGTTTTGAGAAAATGGACAAATGAATTTCAATTGTTTTGAGAAAATGAACAAAACCATTTTAAGCTCTTTTGAGAAAATAGACTAAATTAATTCCAGTTGTTTTGAGAAAAAGGACAAAATCAGTTCTAATGAGAAAATTGACAAAATTGGTTCCAATTGTTTTGAGGAAATGGACAAAATCAGTTCTAATGAGAAAATTGACAAAATTGGTTCCAGTTGTTTTGAGTAAATGGACAAAATCAGTTCTAATGAGAAAATTGACAAAATTGGTTCCAGTTGTTTTGAGAAAATGGACAAAACCAGTTCAAGCTCTTTTGAGAAAGTGCACAAAGGCTAGTTCTAGCTGATTTGAGAAAATGGAAAAACCAGTTTTAGCTGTCCAGAGAAAATGGACAAAAACTGTTTGCAAAAAGTCAAGAACTACAAATTAGCAGGAGGAGGTCTTGATTTGGCTTAAAAAGTAGCATTAAATTTAGTGAAACAAAATGATGATTGTGAAATCAGATTACTTGTACAGTGGTGATTATGGCTAGCACGATAACACTACACAACAAGCTTTTTTTGTCTTTTTAGAATCTGTGTGGGATGAGAGAAGGGTGTGATTGTAAGCAGGCATTTTTTTTTTTTTTTTTTTTTTTGGCTTCTGTTACTTTCATATTTATTTCACCCACAGAGGGGCAGTCAGCGGCTTCCGTCTATTGGAAAAAGCAGTGTCCATGGAGAACGGCAGGTATTTCACCAGACCAGCCAGAATGAGGTTTGCTAGATCTTTTTCCCATTCAGACGTTGTCCAGTGTTGATCAGTTAGAACACAGTGTTTGAGTATTTCAATATTCTTATTGTTCCTTCCAAGTCGGCCTGTTTTTTTTTTTAGCTTTTATAGGATTAAAAAATGATAAAAAATCAGAAGTTTCCTTTTGCAAACTTTTCATCTTTTTTTTTTCCCCATATTTTGGATACATGGACAGGAAAAAAAAAATTTGTATGGAAAAAAAAAATTAACAAGAGAAAGGTATTTGGATGTAAAAAAAAAATATCGCTCTTCATGTCATAGAAAGCTAACCATAACCAACAGTAGTCATTGTAAAAACTTCTCATTAAAAGCACATAGGAAAACTATTTTGAGCATTTTCACGATGTAGAAGCCAAATGTCTAAGCTTATTTATCAACGCTGACAATGTGGAATTTGCTACAGCTTTTATCTTTATTAAGGAAGTTTTCGAACACTGTCATCATTATACCATTCATATTATGGCCATGAACATATTCGTATGGAAAGATAGGTCGATTAAAGCAGTTCAGACAAACTTTGTCCACATATCACATTCTCTGAGTTCATCTTTAGCTATATTTCTGTTTCTATGACAGAATACTTCTGACCCACATGAGGTAAAGATCACCCTGAAGCTTAAAAAAATTATGAAAGCTTCCTACATCAATTCCTTATAATTTTGTATATATATACCACCTTTTGAAGCAAAGCTTGATGCAAAGAAAAATCACTGAAAAGGGCTTGACTCTGCTTGTGAAAAAAAAAAAAAAAAAAGGGCCATATTTTTTATTATCCTTCTGCATCTCAATATGGCATTTATTATACACATAAAAATAAACTCCATAAGATGAGATGAAAGATCAGATAGCTTTATTTTCCACAAAAGTAAAAATTTTTTGTACAGTGTAAACAAGCTGAGTTCAAAATTATGTAACTAAACATTAGTTAGTGAAAGAAATCATAAATATTTTACTTGAGGAAGTTACTTTGGATAAGCTTGAGGAACAATATTCAGTCTTCACAGCTAGTCTCAGGGAAGGCTGCCAAGCTCCTGCTACTGTGATTTGGAATAACGTCACCAATATGTCAGTGTGTTTGAAAAGTTGTGATCGATCTTAAAAAGTTATTGTCTTGGACTGCAGAATATGGACAAAGAGGGAATGAAGTTGATTGGCGACTCATAGTTTTTGAGTTTCAATACAGAACCCTTGACCTAGTGAAGTCCATGAAATGACAAATTATTGTTCAGGACTTATTCTCCCTGTTTTCGTCCCCCCCCTTTTTTTTTTCTTCAAATTTTATTAATTTTCTTTCGCTTTTTAATCTTGCCTGTAGTTGATGAAAGCACTAATTACAGAATTAGTATATTTGTATGCAGTTTCAAGTTCAGATTTAATACAGAATACAGAAGCTTAGTTGTTGATTCAGAATTTTTTTTTTTTTTTTTAAATCTTCATTATTGCAATATCTAGGCTTTTGTTTTTTTTTTTTTTAGCTTTGCTGTGTTTTTGTGGTGTCTTTTGTTTCTCATATGGTACTTACAAACTCAAAGAACATATCATTATATCTATTTTTAAAAAAAAGTGTTCAGTGTTACTTATGGCATGTGACCAGTGTATTTGTATTCAATGTTGTTCCATATTTTATTCCTTGATTACATATAAAGTATTTTAGATTTGAATTGAAGGGTTTCATACATGCATATACATATATATATATCCATATGTTATGGTGTTCACAGTCACGAGGGCTTTGTTTTCAAGGGATTGTCTATAATCAGCTTTAACTGACACCTTTTCTCATTGTTCATCATTTGATTTCTAAGTGTTTTGTTTTTTGTTGTTGTTGTTTTTTCATATCTCTGTGCAATTCTGTGATATCTGCTTGTATATGTTTCTTAGCAGAAATTCAGATATTTAAATGTGATATACTGTCATGTTAACATGCTATCACAATAGATAGTGAGGTTAAATTCAGCTCAAACAAGTCATTAATATTAGGTGAGTGATACACTCAGTAGGAGACATGTGCTCCCACAGTGTAGAGTTAAATATTGGCAGAGTGAAAACCATGTGGGCTCTCACATTTTTGTAATGACATGTGAGTGAATTCATCTCTCCAGAAAAACATCTATGATGGTCCTTTCATTCATTGTCATAACGTAGCAGTAATGTAATTTTATGAGCATTTTTTGGAAGAATTTTATGGAATTCGATCCAGTGATAAGCCATAGAGATTTAGTTCAAGATATTGAACAATCTTTTTTTCAAATTTTCAGACTTGTTTTTATATCCGAAATTCGGAGTTTATGTAGCAGATAAAAATAGAAATGAACTGATCAGTAAAGATTGTTAAAAACATGAGCACATAGATGAATATTTCTGTCCTTGAGAATGCATTTTTTAAGGGTATATTCCATAGCCAAAGTTGTATTTTAAACTATAGGAGCCCAGTCGCATATCCTTCACTGAATTTTTTACCGGAAAAATTGTGGTAGCCCACAAAACCTGCAAGAATAAATTATTTGTTGATTTTATGGGCGAATATTTTACAACTAATATTTTATTTTGAGGCATTCAAGGCAAAAGTGATGTCTGATATGAGAGATTTCTTTATGGAAAACTGCCACAATGTAATGTGATTTTGGTCACCTCTGATTGTAAGCTATTTCGAAATTTAAGAAGAAAGGACAAACTATTTTTGGAATTAAATATATAGTTAGCACAGCTAAAAGCCAGATAACTGTGTTAAGGTAGAAATGAATAGTAGAAAACAATCAGACAAGTGAACAAGTCTATTTATAGAAAGGTTCATGCCGAAAGAAAAGAAAATGAAGTTTCTTCCCACATGTAGAGATAATTTCAGAAGAAACAAAAAAGAATGGGGCACGATTACTGTAGGAATCAGCTGACAGTTGACCTAGTTATGGGAAGGTGATCATTTGCTGTAAGATGTTCAGCTATCATGGAGATGTTATATTGTGTTGCAGTTTATTTTGATCTGAGAATGACGCAACATGGCGTCTCAAAGTAGGATCTGAGCAGTTTGAGGAATGATCTGGAATATTTGTATGATTCTGATAAAGACTGATATCTATATAACCAATCTGATTAAGGTCGATATCCATATAACCAATCTGATAAAGGTCGATATTCATATATCCAGGTTGTTGATGTCCTAACTGCTTTCGTTTTGTGCTAAGGATTGGTGTTTATTTTTCTCTCTGTCTCATTCTTCAGTTGCCGTGGACTGGTGACAAACATATATTTGATGATGAGGTATTGGAATGCTGGAGTGACCCGTGTGTTGACTAGTTTTGAGAAAATATGAAGTTTTCTAACCCTTCATTGTTTTGTTTTGTTCTATCCGTGGTTTGACTCAGCTGTTCTCAAGCACTTTTCTGAAATACTACGTGCTCCCCAATTGAACTTTTTGTCTTGAGTTTCTTCATTTTTTTTTTTTCTCTGCGAGAGGCACTTTAGAATGAAGCATAAAGTTGCACAAGCTGATGCATTTCGTCATAAATTGTCTCAAGTGCTAGTGGCAGAGTCAGGGTCATGCTTTGAGCATGCATATTTTTCATTTCAGTTTTTATTTAGACAATGGTTGCTCTAGATATGTAGTGAAAGGAATACATTGGACTCTCGATAAACATACCTATTTTGGTGGATTCCTGTGGGGTTTTTCTGTTGTTTTCTTTGCTCACATTAAGTTAAAAGACACAAAAGTATGAGACAGATACTTGAAAATAATTTTGTTTAGACTGGCAGTCTTGTAAGTAATTTGAAATCACTTTTTTGTCAGCAGTGTGTAAAAGTGCACTGTAGCATTTGAACAGTACTTCAACCTTTGTTATTTAACTGCTTAAAAAAAAAAATGGCTGTAAAGAAGGGAAAACCATTTAAAATGCACCCACTCATTTAATTCCATCATTTCTGTCAAACAAAACTGAAACTTTGAAATTCACTGTATTGTTATAACTACTGGCGATATTTCCTGACCTTTTCCACAGTGGGATGAACCTAAACGCTGTATAGACAGCGAGGTAGGCTGCTGGTTGATCCTGTAGCTATAGACATAATCATACACTTGATTGATGACACATGTACAACAACATGTCTTCACCACAGTGCATGTCCTAATGTATAACTGCATTTAAACCTAATGCAGCTGCGAGTGTCACCAAAACTATGATTCAACTCAAACCTCAATCAAGCATGATTTGAACTTTGATTCTGTTGTGACCGATCTTAACACCGTAACAATCATGGACTGAAGAGGCAGAATCGTCAGTGTGAAGTGACCTTCATTGTTCAAAGTGAGGTTCCATCTTGACCCATTACAAGCATGCTATGCTCACCTTGATGGCTTTACTGAATGATCATTAATTTCATTACAAGTCTGCAAGATCACTAGAATGTCAGTGTCATAATACATGAATGCATCAACATGGCACATCAAATCATTCCATGATTTGTAATCCACCTAGCATGTCATAACATAGAAAATCACAAATTTCACAAAAGCATGAGCAAGACTGATAAAATTTGCAATTCAAGTCACAAAGAGTTTTATTCCTCCAGTCAGGTTTAACACAGTATGAAACAAGTATTAGTTTTTTTTAGATATAACTTGTAAAAGTGACATTTGGTATTACAGTTTTGAGACAGAAAATGCAAAGAGGGCAAATACATTATGATATCATATACCAAAGACAGTAACAGCATATCTCTGTTATACATATAATAGCTGGATGTTATTTCATAGGTTTTGATTAGTTGGTTGCTTCCATCCTTTTGAATTGCCCCAAATATTTGTGGGTTCATTTGCTCAACTGTAGGAATTGTTCATGGATATGGAATTCAATTGTCAAAGATTTGATGCTCGATCTCTGAAATTGTTTGCTGTTGCAATTTTTGTTTTTGGCTCTGATGGTTCCACGTGAGGTAGTGTATAGAGAGATTGCTGACTGGTAACGGAGTTGATGATAATGGAATTAGTGTAAGAATTCAATTAGCTGTTACAGTTCTTTTTGCAGAGTTTCTTACTCGCCACAGATTGTCTTGATAATTGTTTCTTGCTTCAAACAAGGAATTTATAGGTATCATTTGAAAACCAGTTTTACATGATGGAACATTTAAATGGATTAAAGTTTTGGTGCACTTTCTGAACTGTTTTTCCTTGCCTTTGTGCAGATTGTTTACTTAACTTTATGCTTCTTTGTACAGTCATGTATCATTGTATTACTGTTCTTTTAATAAGGGCAGACAAATGAGATTGTGAATATTCTATTAAAAAAAGAGAGGAACTGACACAATTATTGTAGGAAGTGGATTTAGAGCATAGCTTGGAGTGTATAATAAACACAGGCGAAACTCAGTGAATGAGACGTGAGAAATAGTGCAAGTTGAAACTGAGATTTTAATGTTTGATAGTTTTAGTTGTACTTAATACGTGCTGGTTATGGTACCTGATTTAGATTTGACAAGAATTATTGTTTCCAAAATTTCGACTTCCTGTGAGGTGGAACATGAAAACTGGGGAAATTCCACAAGAATATAAGTGGGTATTAGAGTTACATAATGTTATGTCATATGATTTTATTTTTTTCATGTTTTGTGCTCAAACGGATACGATCAGAAATTGCCGAGGCACGCAGGTATATTGCTAAGAAAAAATGATTGTTATATCAATTCAAATTTTTTTTTTTTTTTTCTTTTGGTCAGTTATTTAAAATACTGCATGTAAATTTTCCAGTGTGCAGTGGAGCCAAAGGTTGCCACTTTGTATGAGAAAATTGAAATAAGTGACTGAACAGTCAGTATGATAGGAACATTATGAATTGTCACGTAACTCAATTGCTTTTCATATATTTAACCTTTTGAAGCTTTTCATACATTTCTTAACACACTGGACTGAGAAAAAGAGAAACTGTGAGAAAAACTCACAGGTTATAGGGTGTGTGTTTTATCTCATGCATGTTCTTATAGAAATATATGTGATAAATGTTGTCTTCTTTTTTGTCTCATATATTTGAATTTGAACTTTTTTTAAAAATTTGAGTGTACAGATAAGGGTGCGAAGTGTCATATTTCATCATAGACTTCTTTATTCCTCTGTAGTCTGAAATGTATCTACTTCTGAAAAAAAAGATTTCAGACACAAGATTGTTAAATGTTGCTTTGGAAATATTGCATCAAACTTGATCAAGTAATATGTTGTAGTTGCGTTGTTATTTATTTATTCACATATTTATTTTTGCAGCAATGGGTCTGAGTGACCAATTCTTTGTGGCCTCTTTTACAGACTGCTAGTTATTTATGTCAAAGCATTGTATGCCCATATAAGTCTGAATAACTTTTGTGTTGCATCAGTCCTGCAAATGTCAGCCTCACATTCTCTTTGTCTACAATGCTCTGCCTTCTATGATGTGCCAATGCTGACATGCCTCTTGTGTTTGTCTCTTGCACTCATCTGTATTTGTCACTGTTTCTCACCCCATCAGACAGGGAGTATGGTGTTTTCGGGATCGTACAATGAAGATGATGAGCCTGGTGAAGACGAGGTGAGCTTTGACACTGGCAGGGGAGATAATGGTCGATAATGTCTGACTTGTCTCCCTTTGCTCTGTCTGCTTCGGTGGGCATTTGTTTGCTTGCGTGTCCTCTATGCCGATCTAACACTGACCTAGTGGCTTTTTAATATACTCTGCATGACTGACATTGTCTTTCTTACTGGTGTCTTGGGTGTTCTTTTTTTATTCAACAGCACTGTAATTACATCAGATGCATTACGTTGAGATTAACTAGCTGCGCATTCTTGTTTGTCCACTATAACATGTTGGTTGAGTCACTAACAGTTCATGCTTTATGATTTCTAACACAGTAAACCAACTTCAGTTTTGCCTGTCTATTGTTCAGTTTGCTGGCCTCCTCTGGCCATTATTTCATGCATCATAGAAAATATATGTCCTTGGTTTGATGCATGCTGTGGTGGGACATCATAGAACGCATATCCAGACTCTGTTCTGTTGTCAGTCTGTTGCAGACATAAAATATAGAATATTCTGCATGCTGGTTATGTTCTACAGCCCCTTTCTTTTGTTAAGTTTCATCAGTGTGCCATAGAACAGCCACTGAGCATGACAAAATTCTTCATTTTGTTGAAAATTCTGTATCGTTATAGATATTCAATGACCCAAGTTGTCAGAGAAAGATTAAGTTCTGGCTTTTCTTTCTCAAAGGGAAAGCTATCGGCAGAATTTGTCTTAGAACAGCCGGCTGCAGTCAGAACTGCGTAGCTCATATTTTCTCATCAAGACTGAATAGGGCAGTGAGTTCCACGTTGCAAATGGTAGTTGACCAGTTTGTAGAATTCCAAAGAGTTTGCTGTTCTTTCTTTCTCAGAGATTTTGCTTTGCCTTAGCTTTTGCTGTCTTTTTATAACCAACAGTTTGAAGTTTCATTTGAAGACAAAGCCACTGACCATCATAGATGTTTTGTTTTCCTTCAGTTCTCATTTTCAGTGTCTAGATCATGGACCAGAAGAAGACATAGTATATTTTTCAAGCTTCAGTAGCTAAGTTCTATAAATGTCATGTTTGCTGACAGAGCATATGAGACACAACACTATGAAATTATGGTCCTATCAAACTGGGTGGCTGGAGAAATCAGGATTTTGTCAACAGTGAGTGAATTTTTAGTGCAAAATTTTTTTTTTGGGGGGGGGGGGGGCATAAAAGCCTTTGCCCATTTAAATTTTATTTCAAAGTTAAATTTGCTGAAATATATTGAGTAAAAATCTATAAATTGTGATTTAGTGACTTAACCTGAATGAGGAATGATGGGGATTAACAAAACAGATAGGCGATTTTCTGACTAAATTCAGCTGCAGCAGCATGTCACTCCTTCGTCTGTAATTGCCAACGGTTTGACCTCTACTCAAAGTAGAATAGGGATTTGTTTTCACCAGCAGAATAGGAAATAAATAAGCTTTAATGTGATATCAAAAACATGATATGTTCCAAAATTTACCAGCACCTGATTTCATCATGTCACGTCTCATGTCAAGACAGATTAAGATCCATGTTTAAATTAATCATGCGGTTTGAATAGGACATGACCTCCAAATTGTTTCTTAGTTACTCTTCCATCATATCCAGCAAGCCTACGTCACAGTCAATCCTGCAGAAAGTCTGAGATATTAGCAAAAAATCCATCAAGTGAAATAGTTTTTCTGAAGTTCATACCTTCCAGCAGAGGCATTGTTTATATTTCTTTGATGAATGAAAAGCTACAGGTCAGTGAGAGTTGAGGTCATTTTTTTTCATTCTTGCAGCTATTTTGTAACAATTGGACAACATAACACTTTGTTTTATCTTGTGCTGTGATGTTATTTTTCTGGCTGTATAGTGGAGCAACTATTTTTTCTCATTACTTTTGTTGTACTTCAGAGTAATTCTATTGCTTGTTTTTGTTGAAGCACTTCAGAGTAATTTTTTGTTTTTATTATGCTTTCTGTGTGTGTTACAGTGTATTAATCTCATAAGTTTTTGGGTCAGTTTGCTGCCCATTTTGTAAAGCACTGACAAAAGCAGTTGATGAGAAACACTATCAACTTCATATATCATAACTATTGATGAGAAATGCTCTTAACTTACAGAGCAATTTGTGGAACTATTCGTATATCATAACTGTTGGTGAGAAATACTCTTAACTTATAAAGCAACTTATGGTACTATTCGTGTATCATAACTATTGATGAAAAATACTCTTAAGTTATAGAGCAACTTGTGGAACTATTCGTGTATCATAACTATTGATGAGAAATACTCTTAACTTATAGAGCAGCTTATGGAACTATTCGTATATCATAACTATTGATGAGAAATACTCTTAACTTACAGAGCAAATTGTGGAACTATTCGTGTATCATAACTGTCGATGAGAAATACTCTTAACTTATAGAGCAACTTGTGGAACTATTCGTGTATCATAACTATTGATGAGAAATACTCTTAACTTATAGAGCAACTTGTGGAACTATTCGTGTATCATAACTATTGATGAGAAATACTCTT
>JBCEWB010713729.1:0-17052 GCA_039654565.1 Peronia peronii | reverse complement strand
GACACTCAATGCTAACCAATAAAATACAGGTTGTAAAACAAAAAAAAATTGTCAAAAATTTTTACTACAGAATACAGTCATACCAAATAGCCTATTGCCCAGACTAATAATCAGAAAATGTGTGTGCCAAATTTGAGCCCTATGGAGTGTATACTTTTTGAGATTTTAAAATTTTTTTTTTTAAAATCTAAAAGTCTTAAAATCTCAAAAAGTATACAATCTATAGGGCTCAAATTTGACACACACATGTTCTGATTATTAGTCTGAGCAGTAGGCTATTTGGTATGGCTGTATTCAGTAGTAAAAAATTTTGACAATTTTTTGTTGTTTTTTTATTGGTAGCACTGAGTGTCAATTTTTTAAAAAATTATATAAGTAAAGATAAGTGTAAAAGGACAAAACTAACCATCATATTGCCCCAATATGACCTTAAATTAAGTTTTGATACCATAAATAATCCTGTAGATAAAGTAGCTCTTGAAATTTTAAGACTCTACGATTAGCGTTTTTCTCAAGATGGCCACCGTTTCCATGGAAACCATCATTTTTTTTTTAAGATTTGAAAGTGAAAAACATCTTTCCCTGTCATACACAACAACATATCAAAGTTTCTCTTCCTAGTCTGGTGAAATAACAATCTGAAATTTTCACCTGCTTACCCCCTTAACTCAGAGAAGGGAGTGGTTATCCTCAGATCCAATGATTGTCCTTGATTCTGGAAGAATGTAGCTGATGGCCCAGAAGTGGTAGTTCCCGTCACCTTTGGTTTTAAATATTCACCTTAGTTGTCCAAGGTCCCTGAGTGTCAACTTTATCAAACAAGGCCAAGAGCAGCTCTATGACACTTCCCTCCTGAACTTGGTAATAAATGGAAAACCTTGGTCTGCATGTGTTTTTGTGAGATGTTGATGTCATCATTGTCTGCTTCTTCACATAGTTTTTTGAGCATCTTTTTCTTCGGGCTGTCATTATTAATATTTGTGAGCAAATATACCATGTAAAAACAGCCCAAACTTCTTTATTGCACATATTCTGGACTAGGCCATTTTATACCGCAGGTATATTTGACTTAAAACAGTTTATCTCTGCGGAGTACATTCTGGCCTGGGCTAAATTTTGCGGGATTTAACTTGGGCCGGGCAAATAGATTTACCAGCCTGGGCAAATATGTTTACTGACTGAATAGACCGATTTACTGACCCAGGCAGATTGAGATAGACCTACTGACCTGGGCATAGGCTGCAAAATTGCTGACAGTTGATTTCGGCCCATGGTTTGTAAATTCCTTTGCACGAGTCCAGACCATAGTCTTGACAGTTTGGAACAACATCTTGGCATGAACTTGGCTGTGTAGGGGGAGTCGGGGTAACCTTGGCTGAAATCAAACACAGTTCAAGTTTATGTTTTACACATATGAACATAATAATACATTAATACTATGACTTATGCCATTTTGTTTGTCCACTCTTTGCATTTCAGCACACGAAAAACAATTTAATTATTTATCCCAACTTGAGGCCCCCACAGCAAAAAGTATCAAATTCATACCTCACACATTTTGACCTAATGAGCTAATGTCAAAAAATCTCACATAAATAAATAAATGAAAATATATATATAACAATAAAACATTAAAATAAAGACAATGAGAGATTAGCAGTCAAAATTAAAGATGTAATCATTCACACATCTTAGAATGTAAAACTGGAGTAACTACAACAGCATATTACCTCAGGAAAATAACTTCTCTCTTCTTGAGATGCTTTCTTTCAAAATAAAACTTGATTACTTTTCATTCTGAAGTCTTTATTTGCTCTGGTGTCCTAGTCAGAGGGTAATTTTCATTATTTTTTTATTATTTGGGATTATTTTAATGAACTGGTGTGAGAAACTGTTGAACAGATGTACATTCATGTGTTTTTATTAACTCTTGCTACCTGTAATTAATTTCCTGGTTTTGCTTTCATAAATTTGTTAAATTGGGGTTTAGACCAATATAGCATATCATTATAAAACAACACAAGTCCACCACTTTTTCAAGCAACTTCCATTAGTTTTGTTTCTTTTTCAGTCATAGAACTTTTTAGTTTTGAAATGGTTCCGCTAACAGCCATGTAATCTGAAGTTTTTAAGATTAACTTATGTCAACTCATGGATGACCGAGCTGTCACTTTGACAGTCACGCCCTGACCTAGCGATGACTGAGTCATCACTTCAGGTAATAAGAGTTAATAAATTTTGGAACTTGATTTTCGTTAAGTGGCGATGGTTGGTATATTAAGTTTTGGGACATAATTTTGAAATTTGAAAACTTCTAAACCTATGATAGTTATAATCAAAATTCTTTATTGATAGCAATACTGCTAATAATACAATAGGGAACTATATACATGTACTTTTCAAATGCTCCAATTGTCCCTGTAATTTTTTGTGAATTTTCAAAAATCATCTTTGCACAGAGTGCCTGAGCTTGCAAGTCTGTCTTTCAAATATTATCATATAACATAAAAGTTAAAGAAGCAATTTCTACAAAACAAAGCTAGTTCCCTATGGTTGCCATTTCTTTAAGTCCAAGCCAAATTCAAGAGTTCCAACTTCAATAGTTTCTGAGATACTAGGATTTTAAGTTTATTACCCCTATGAAAAATACACATTTGAGAAAATCGTTTTTGGAAGATTGATAATAATTTCGTAAATCTACACCAACACCATTATAAGAAAAATCTTCTCACTTCTGCCACGTACCATCAAAGGAAACTGCAATTACATGGCTTCTGGAGTCACTTTTCTGGATTGTAACAATGTTGCCTGAAACCTGTTTGTTGCAAAGGCACTACACTACAGACCACAAGAACAGGAGAGGACAGCCAATCTAAAAATAATGAGCCTTTCTGACCATCAGTCAAATTACTTCTCTTTACCAGGTACACAGTGCATAACATAAGCATCATAAAGACGGGGGGAAAAATCACTTTTCCTCTTGTTATTTGGAACCTGAGTAATAGACAAGTCTGAAAAATTTACCATATGTGATATTTTTTCCTCATCGTGATTCTTTTTCCATACTTATTTGTCTTCCTTATTTCAAATAACGGGAGTTAAAGGGATTTTTTTCTTTCTCTATAACACTGTTCTTATATCTCTTGTATCCAGCAAAGCCAAGTAATTTACCTAGCTGGAAAAAAATGGCTCATCGCCGTGAAAGCACCCAATGCAGAATATAGACTGCTTCAACCATCTGCTTAAACGAAAACAGTCATAGTTTTATCATTATTACCACTTACGACAGTAACCACAGGTACGTTGACAATTTATTTCAGCCCACGGTTTATATTGTCCAATACATCCATCTTTGCCTACAGATCCGTACAAGTCACAGTCTGGTATGGCATCCTTGCAGTTAGGGTCCACTGGCGCTGTGTTGTTACAGCTTAGGATGGGACAACAATTTTGTGGCTGAGGATCCTTGACCAGTTGACAGCCGGGGGGAAGTTTTGTGTACTGTGGACATCTAGAACAATGCTTTGTTCATGAGTAAACTTCAGTGCTTCTTCTTGAAATAATGTTTTGTTCATGAATGAAAATCCACTGTGACTCATGAAACAATCCTTTGTTCATGATTAAAATCCAGAATTTCTTCTGGAACAATGTTTTTTTCATGAATAAAACCAACATTTCTTTTCAAACAATGCTTTATTTATAAATATAAAACCAACATCCTTTAACCACACACTCCCACCTCATCAATTCAATAACAATGTAAAACAGCTTTTGCAATTTTATGCCAATAGTTAGATCTATATGGTTATTTGACCAAAATCAAATTTCCAACATGACATCATCCTGATCTCCAACTGATTCTTAATTATCTTTGAAGACTTGGAACTGGGAGAAACAATTATTTCTGCAATTCACTGAAGAATTTGATGCCTACATTGAGTTAACAAGGTTAATTCCCTCTCTTTTGCAATATTTTTTCCTGCCAATTTGCCAGTCCAAACAGACTGATCTATTTTTCCCTTCAAAGTTCATTTCAGACAAAATTTCATTTCTTCAAACTAGAGTTCTTAACTAGTATGAGAAAATCACGTACAAATTTACCATGTTGGTCTCTCAGACTAAATGATCTCAAGAAACTCGTCTGGTCATGCCATTAAGAGGTATTTAAATTTTTGTATTTAGCAAACAAACAAACAAAACAAAACCCCAAAAGACGAGCAAACAAACAAACAAGCAAAAACACACACAAAAAATACAAACTATATGTATGAACACTTGGTTTGTCTGCTGCATCAATTAGACCAAAATTTAAATTATGTACATAGCAGTGTGTAAAGACTGTATTTGGAGAGACTACCTAACCTTTATGTGGAGCAAAAGTATTTCACACAGACGTTGTATCTGATCTCATCAAAGCATGATTGTAATACATACTAATTGATTGACCTGAAATAAAATTATTTGATGAGAGAGAGAGAGAGAGAGAGACAGCAGACAGACAGAGACAGAGAGAGAGGGTGAGAAGGAGAGAGCATGAGTGAGTGAGTGATTGAGTGAAAGAGTGACTGAGTGAGTGAATGAGTGAGTCAGTGAGTGAGTGAGTGAATGAGTAAGTGAGTGAGTGAGTGAGTGAGTGAGTGAGTGAGTGAATGAGAGAGTGAGTGAATGAGAGAGAGAGAGAGAGAAAGTTAGATATAGAAAAGAAGAAGAACAAAATTTTAAAAAATAATAAGATTCAACTTTTATCACACAAGTGATTCAGGGAATTAAAAAACAAAAAAGAAAAACACCAAGTCCCTTCTTAAAATGTGCTTAGATGTAACTGTCACTCCTCTTTTTTTCCCCTTTTATTATATCATTGTTTAAAGTGCAAACATTCAAACATCATAAAACGTAGCTCTGAAGTGGCTAGAACAGCATCCATGACCGCCTATAATTATTTTCTCTACAAGGTATGGTCTATGGTCAAATTATTTGTTGTATTACTTTTCAAGTGATAAAGAGAAAGTGGGTAAATTTACTGGCCTATTTGTTGGCTGATTTTAAAGTGATGGGCATAATTTGAAATTGAAGAGCAAGGACATTGTCACCTCTCCCCTTCCACATCCCTCCCAAAATAAAGTAAAATTAAATGCAGCATTCAGCCCACTTACACAGATGTCCAACAGCAATCTCCTGTGAAAATATAGTGTAATGATATCTAGAATACTCTCTTTGGTATATGCAATGCAACAACAATAACAAAAAATTCTTCTGGAATATGAGGTGACGTTATTTAGAGTACAGTGAGTTCTTACTTAGATATACACAGACGTGGAATACACATCTAGTTTAGGCAAAGTCAGACTCACAGCCAAAAGCTGAGCTGTTGGGGCACCATTGAATACAACCTTTCTCCCTCTGCTTCTGTCTTCTGCAGGGGGGCATGGGGGTCCATTTACATGTATTCATTTACTTGTATCCAAAAGTTTTTTTTTTTTGGCATGACATTATGTATAATCTGTCGAGACTTACTTAGATGTGCACATAAATCTCCTTTGTTGTCCATCCTCACAAGTGCAGTGGAAATCACATCCATCATCCCACTGGGCGCCCTCACGAAAGAAAACACTCTTGTAGAAACAGCCAGGAGCTGGGGAATATACAGTGAAAGATCATGTATTTCTGATCAATTTTTTCCTTTCACAAAGCGTGTCATGCTTCATTGTACAACATAGAAAATAAGCTTGCTTAAAGCCTGAGAAGTGTCAAAGACTCGTTCATCATACTTTGTATCACAGTTTTTCTGATAATAAAGTAAGATACAGTAAGACAGTACTCAGCTTTATGAGTAATTAAATTAATTTCTCAAATAAAAATAACCGTTAGAATATAAATCCTCATATACAGCTGTAGTTTTCACTGACATTTTTTAGGTTAAAGCCCGCAGAACAAAAACTATGTAAGTCATATTTAATTAATTTTGAGACCAAGGTCGAGAAAGAACAAATGGAAAAAAAAAACATCAGTGAGAGATAACAATCTGAATTTAAGGTGCAAGCATTCAAATATCATAAAATGTAGCTCTGGAGTGGCTAGAACAGCATATGACCAGACAGGAAACCTCTGTTTTTTGGAGATAAATTTTCTCAAAATGGATCTGAGTATTTTCAATTCTAGGGTCATCATATTCGTGTAGTAGTACTAGAAGTTTGTTGTTGGATATGACCACCCAGAGAGAGTTCAGTTTCTCTTGGCACACACTAGAACAAAAATGTTTCATAATAAGCATTATTTGAGGCATTTCAAATTCTCCATAATGACCGCTAGATTATGAAATAACATGTACACACTATATTAGACAAAATTAACAGCTCGAGGGATAATCTGATGATTCTTAACATGAAATGACATAGAGACAGTGAAAGTTATAAATGTACAGGAGAGGCTCACCTGCTCCAATCTATGGTTAAGAGATTTCAGAAGTTTTTTTCTTTTTGTGACCCCAGAATTGATATGTGAAATCTGTGTACTGGCCAATCTAAGCACATAAGTACTAATTTATAATGGGAATTGTCAACTAGAACTTTTCATATTACAGCTTGGGCAGGAAATGCACATGAGCATGACAAATGGAGAACAAATAAACTTGTCAAGAAAGTGAACAAAATTGTTGAAGGAAATCATGAATATATTCAAGGCCTACACCAGGAGACACCGTAGATCAAATTTTAACATAATTCGAAAATAATCTTTGTTCCTATCATATAATTAGTTCAAATATTTCTTTTTTTTTTTTTAAATGGTGTTGTTGCACATAAGAACAAACTGAGAGTGTTTCAGAAATTCATTTTGCCCTCAGCGTATCCAGCTACAGGATATTTCTTGAGTCTGCCTTGTTTTGATGCTGTTTGTGACATTTTTGTTTATATGCATGTGAGTGTAAAAAATATGTTACCTTGCTTATATACCTGTGTCATTAAGTGTGCATGGACTTTCCCCTTGAAGACACATGTAGTTTATCTTATCTTCTCTTAATCTTGATTTGTATGATATTCTTGAGAATCCTTTTACTTGGGCCATAAATCTCGTCAAAATTTTCCAATTTTCTGTCCCCATTTTTTGCTTCTTCACCTTCAACCCTTGAAAACCTCACTGTCTTAAGAGCAATCTATTGTTAGAAAATTTGAGAAGAGTCAAACTCCAATTTTCCTTAAACAGTGCCAGTGGCACTTTAAACAGTCAGGCTTTCAAGGATTACCATGAGTAGAAATCAGTCCTTGCTCTTTTTGTGAACAAAATGACTGCAATAAAAGTTTGTTTGATTGTGTTGGGATCTGACTGCGAATCAGCACAATTATGACTGTATTGCTATATCACTAATTAACATAATTATAAAGAGACAAAAAAAAAATTACAGGCCTAAAGTTACAGAAAATTTATCTGAAGTAATGATTGGCATACATTGCTACTTTTTTGTCACTTTCACTAGCTATAATATGTATCTCAAAGTGTTCATAAGGATAATTACGTGATTGGCCACCGATAGAGCTGAGGTAGCCTGGTCTGAAACCTGTGAATCCGCCTGAGATGCTCCCAACCACTGGATAAAGAGTTGGGTTTGAACTGGGATCCACTGGGTTACCATTGGCGTCCCTGCATTTAGGCTTCATGCAGCAAGAGCCAGACTGTTCAAGATAGCAGTTCTGTGGCAGGTTTTCATATTTTGGACACCTGAAGCCATTAACAATCATAGTCAAGTATGTTGGCAATAAAGTTATGATAAAAACCAGGATAAGTGAACTAAGATGTGAAATGATGCTGCCAGGTCTTATCAAATCAGAGCAACCAGAAATATTGTAATTTTTCTGATAGAAAATTAATATATAACGCATTCGTTTTGCTTTTTTGCACACTTGGATTTAGTAACTGACATGCGCAGTGAAAGTTCTCTAACCATCGGTTAAATCGCAATATTTCTGGTTGTCCCACTTAATGAAAGAGAATTTATTTCATCCTGTCACATGTCATATCCATTTTGTAGTGGCTGTTGTCTCTGCATTTAAACAAACTGGATTAAGAATCAGACTGTCTTAGATAATAGTCATGTTCTACACAATTCTGGTGTACATTTACAAGATGCCTTTTTTGATGACAGTTTGTTTTTTCAAATGTAACGTTCAATAACATTAAAATATAACCTATCACAAAATTTTATTTCTGAAAGATGTCTTTTTTCATTTCGTGTATAGCAGCAGATCTCAAAATAGATCTTGATTTTCCTAAAATGGAAATTTTCAGGACAAAAGATGATTTGCCAAAGGATGTTAAAATTAAATGCAAAGCAATGGCACACGGTCAATTATTAGTCAAGTCATATTCATAATGTTTCTGATGAACATGGACAGAAAAGATTTGCTAGTTTGCCTTTGCTTTTCCTGCACTTTGACTTTATGCAGCAAGAACTAGACTGTTGAAGGTAGTGGCTGTGAGAATGACTAATGCAACTACAATCATCAGTAAACTTTTGTAAAGTTCAGAATGATAGATCTAACTATAAAGTAGTGCATGTCATACCCACTGGATTACTACCTCCATAAGAGAGGAGATTATAACAAGAACAACAAGAACAAAAAATCCTGCTTTTCTTCTCTTGATTCAGGTTGTCAATCAAAATAAGCAGAGCTGAGATATGAGAAATAGCAGGCATGGCTAAAAGTTGCCTCTTCAGAAGGCATCCAGTTCTTCTTTTCTGTTGTTGTGTTGTTTCTGGTTGAAATCCTCCAAGTAATATGTATCTAATTTACATTTTGCACATGGTGAGTTAGCAAGGATCAGAAAGCCCAAATGAAAACAAACAGAACAAAACAAAAAACAAAAACACACGCCCTTGCCCCTCCCTCCCCCTCCCCAAAAGAAAAGAAACAAACAAAAACAAAAGCAAATCAGTGAGAAATGAACAGTCAAAATTTAAGGTGAAAGCAGCCAAACCTCATATAATATGAACGTGGAATAACTACCAAATGACCTGAAAAAAGATCCAAATAAATTCTATCAAAACCGACTTAAATGCTTTTCATTGTAGGGTCCTCATTTTGTGAAACATTTAATTGTTTAAACTGACATGAAAAAAGTATCGAGAATCGTCAGTTAACAAGAATACTGTGAAAGTTTGGGATCAGTACAATGACACAATAATATCTCACAACCAGATAATAATGTTGGATTTTAACAGCACTGAAAGTAAATATACCGAATGAACATAGATGTAATCTGTTTTAAAGGTTGAACCCTATAAATATTTCTTTACATATATGTATATATACATGGATGATTCCTTTAAATATATTAGATATATAGAAGCATAATTTGCATTTATAATATGCGTTACGCTAATCTGCAAAGGATTATAGGTTGATATGGTTAATGACATATAGTTTGCTTGGAGATGTCAATAGTCTGGTATTTTACATTATCATCTTGTTCAAAGCATAGGATTGGACTTAATAATGGAACAGAATATACAGTGCATATACTATTCTAATGCTTATCAATTATAAAACTTTCTATCTATAATAAGATACCCGCTATAACCTGGGCTCGAATCAGGAAATGTGCATAAACTGTCTTTTCCAAGGACAAAATATCAGAAGCAGTTAAGGTTCAAACCCAAAGCCTTTGATTTTGAGTCTGATGACCCATCTATTAGACCACTGACTTACAATGGTTTACATTCGTAGTAACCAGATCTTCCATCCAGACATGTACAGTTGAAGTCACAGCCTTGAAGCCAGGTTTCACCCTGGTTGTACATTTTGTTGTCCTTTGAAATACATTTATCTGAAACAAAGGCCATGAAAAAATTAATATGTATTTTTATGCAGTAAAATAATAATGATAACAAAAGCAAACCACATTTCTATGATCCATATTATACGTACATGATTTTGTATGTTCTATCTGTGTACAATACAAATAATGACTAGTGCTTGTGTAGTGATCACATCCATAGTACACGATATCTTCTGAGGGTCTTTATAATAAAACAAAATAAATTAAAAAAAAAAAAAAAAGATTGGAGAAGAATAATTCAGGTAAGCTGCTTAAGCATTCACTAATTCCAGTCCGCTCTCAAATCTTTGAGGGCAGAAACTGTTTTTTCAGAGTAAAGAAAACAATTGCATTATATTTGTTTATTTGTTCAGGATATTTCAACAATTGGCAGAAATATAGAAACAGGCACACTTTATTAATCAGCATGACCCTGCTATGGTTGTTGAAAAAAAAAAATAACGAAATAGTCAAATGAAAGAAGATTCAAAATGAGAATTATATACAAAGGCATATCTTATGTCTGTGAAAATCATTGGATATACTGAGTCTGCATATCATAAAATCTCTCAAAATTAAATAGGATGAGATAACCTGAGGCAAAATAAGACAGGACACGATCAGGATCAGATAATTATTGGAAGTGAAATAATTTTATATATAACTGGGTAAGTTTATGATATGAGAAGATAAGCTTAGGTAACATACTATAAGGTTAAAATATAGAAAGTAAGATAAAAGTATGGTAAAGTAACATGTAGGAAAGGATAAGAAGATAAAGTATGGTAATCTAGAATAAAATAATACTCCTTACTTCATCATTTCATAAACAACAGAACTGCAGTCTCTGATATACCAGATGACTTTACCTTTCAGCTGTCCATAGGTTACACCAGGTGGGACTGTGGCCCCAGTCCCTGGGTAGCCACTGCCACCAATGGTATTGCCACCTATACATTAAGGCAAAATAATGTGCATTAGATTACAGACAAGAGTACATGTGCTTTGTTAACATAACTGGACTACCAGCTGATCAACTCGGCAAAATAAAGTAAGTGGATCACAAAATTGAGTGTTTTGTTAAGTTGCCAATGGTTTTGCCACCTAAACAATAAGTCAAGACCAAGTACATCAGACCTCAGAACAGAGTAGTTTGATGCAATTAGTTGTGTTGCCACAAAAACACAGTTAAAACAATGTACTCCAGATCACAGAACAGAGTAGTTTGTAATCAGCAGTAATATTACCACCTTACCACCAAGTCAAAAACATGCATCAGACCACGTATGAGAGTAGTTTGCTACTACTTATAGTAGTAATATTACTAATATATGAATTAACCAACCACATGACATAGATTGCTACTGTTCAGTTCAGTTCTTTGAAGGCCTTTCACCCTCCTGGGGGAGGGTTATGTCGATCCCTACTGTTCTGCTTATTACCATCAGAACAGAACTGACTAGAGCAAAGAGAAACAGTTACAAGTGTTCAATTTATTTTGATTAAAAAGATCTAATATTCTGCATTACTATTTATAGCCTACTCCGATTTCAATTGTGATATGGCCAATCTTATAGTGAAGAGAGATTGACGGCGAACCCAATAATCAAATTATTTTGTTCATAATAACTGGCTTATGTGAGCATGTGTGGCTGAGAATATTGGTCTTCACAAGGATTCTTCTGACTATAGTAACAGCGGGTCAATCAAAATGGTATAGCAGCCTCACAAGAAGTGCCAGCTTCCGGCCTGGCAAGAATAACATTACAAGGAACAGTGGACAGTGAAAGATGAGCAAGGCAGACCTAGAAAAAGATGCGGTTGCAACATCATTAAAGAGTGGACAAGCCTCAACTTGGCAGGATCACAGAAGGCAATGGAAGTTTATGACCAGTGGCAGAATCTAGTAACTGTCTCAGCAATCATGAGGTCACTGGATAGTAATGAAAGGAATAAAGAAAGGAAGGAAAGAAAAGAGGGAAGAAGAAAAAGGAAAGTTAAAGAGTTGTGATGAGCAGAAAGACAAAGCAAAAGGAAGGAAGGAAAGAAGGAAAGCAGGAAGGAAAGAAAGAAGGAAGGAAAACAATGAATAACTGAATGAAAGAAAAAAGGAAGGAATGTCTGTTAAAAACGTGTATCCGAAGCAGGTGCTTGCTACCTGTTCCAATAACAAATGTAGGCTGTGTCGTTTGGCCTGGGGTAGGCACTGGTCCTGGGGTTGGCAGGAGATCAGGGGTCAGCTCTGGCACTGGACTGTAGCTGCCAATACCTGGCAAATTACAAGTGACTGAAGGACAGCACTGACCGGGAATGGTCATCTTGGTGCAATAGCTGGGCAGGGGCGGTAACTGAGGACATCTGTAATGTAGGAGTTTTAAATTAGAAGCTCAAGGCTGATATTTAAGTATAAATTGTGCAGCAAAATAAATAAATAAATAAATGAAATGAAAATTATTTCCCACTTACTTTTATTTTGTTTTTGTTAATGTATTAATGATAGCAGTTAACTAGACCTAAGTGTGAGTATCACATTAGTTATGATGCCTAGGAGATAGCTATGAGTTTACATATCCTTGTAATGCACATCATTCAGCCAGAAATGAGAAACAAAATGCATACAGCATTTACACTCACATAGTGTCACTATTATAAAACAGTTAAGAGGAAACACTGTAAAGCCTAACTGATTGGCATATTGGAAAAGAGGTGGGGGGGAGAAGAACAATGATAGTAGCAGAGGAAAGCAGCCATTTCTGAACAAGGAAGTCAGAAATTAAGAAATAGATTAACCATGGCTATGATTTACAGCTAGGGACCACAGTCTTGTAACGCAATTTTTGTCCAGCTGTGCAATAAAAAATGATCTCACTTGGCTATGTAGTTACACATTTTGATTTGGCTGCGCAAATGTAGCATGGTCGTTACTTGCAGTTCCACTTTTGTAACATGACTGCATAAACTTATAAGTTAGTCTTACCTACTGGTTGTTTGTGACATGAAATTACTTGGCAGTGCATTTAATATGGCGTCTTCTCTGGCCATGCACTTTCAATGTGATCTTATTCTGATAGGCTCTTGTGGTAATGGTCTTACATGATATCTTCTTTCAATATGGTCTTACTTAAATGCACATTTGGAATATGCCTTTATATCTACAGTCATGATGCAGCCTCTAAGGCACCTGGAAAGCACAATTGAGCTGAACCTCAATTTTGTACTTAAATGTGTCCCAGTTATTACGTGAGCCTTACTTCGATGTGCACTTGTACATTCCTTTGGATTCGTCTATACATGAGCAGACATAGTCACAGCCATCATTCCAGCCATCTCCTTGCCTATATGTGGTGTTTTTGTAAACACAGCCAACTGTGGAGTAAATATCACAATTATCAATAATCTCTCTGTCTTTTTTGTACAAGTGGATGCATAACATTTGGTGCCAAAGTCCTATACTTAGTCAGTGTAACGAAACACTAAGGATTGACTAAAACTTTATTAAGTTAGCTGTTCCACATATACTCCAATGCAAGACCCATCTCTTTCCTTTTAGAAGACTTGTAATGAGTTAAAAAGAGCCATCTTTTCGTCTAAAATGCCATTTTTCTTCTGCAAATTTTAGTATTTTAACATCAGTTTTATGTGACAATCAGCTGTTAGAGGTACTGGACTATAATCAGACATTGACAGTCAATGTAAGGTTTAAGTGTGACTTAAATTTTCTTAATTTTCTCAAGACATAGGACTTCTTTTTGTTTTCTTTTTATAGAAATGACAGTCAAAATTGTATGGCTTTATTATTAGGACAATTAACATTTTCCATTCTGTTTCACATTTAATTATTTTTTTTCAGACAAAATCTGCCTTTTAGTGCCTTGGTTGAAACTTCTAATCCCTGTCAGATATCGTTGTTCCAAGGGCTCCTAGCATGGTCTTTGTAATGTACCCAGAAAAAGATTCCATGCCACCATATCAACGCCATTCATTAAGCTAAATTTTGGGTTCAAACTTCATGTTTTTTCCCCTTCAAACAGAATTTGCTTCCCTGTGCCTTGTGTAATAATCTACCACTCTCAAATATTATATATGCACATGCCTCATGATCTCAGAATATTGTTCTTGTTTTATGATACACTTAATGTTTGAGAGAATATAATGGACTGCTGCCTCCTCTTATGCTCTTTCAGCAGGGGAAAAATGCCACTGTTTGTCCTGTAGTGTTATTTTTAAGCATTGTTTTTTAAGCATAAAAAAGTCAAGAACCAGTCCTGATAGCCACCCACACATGGCTGAAGGGCTACTAGAGATGACAACCAAAGAAATTGAGACTGGTGAAGATCAGGCCTGACTTCAAGGCAGGGTCCACCATTTTGAGAAATTGGAAGTAATATTTGACGAAGTCAGTTCAACTATCTTCTGGCACCAAAGAGCTAATGGGGATTGTTTTTGACCAGCCATATTACTTCCTTTTGCCAAATACAAGCGATGTTGAATAAGCAGTATGAAATCACTTTTCTTCTTGTCATTTGGAGGAATGATTTTAAAAAACAGAAAACAAGACAAAATTACGATAATAAGAAGAAAATATTTTCCGCATTCCATGATTTTTTTGTTTGAATTTTTCATGTTGCAGATTTCAAACAAAAAGCGCAAAGTACTTTTTCCTCTCTCTACTATGCTCGTTCAACACCCCGTGTGTCTTGATAGGGGAAGCAATAGGACTGATTAAAAAAAACAATCCCCATAAAGAAAGGTCCATTCTTACCTCTTTTGGATATGACAGATCCATGATGTCCTGGTGGAGGCAGTTGACTGCCCGTGATTGTGTTATGGGTACCCAAAGGGAAGACGTTGACTACATTAGGTGCCAGGGTAGGAGAGCTGGTGGGACCATTGCCTCCTATCACAGGGTTCAGTGTGCCTGTACATGAGGGATGCTCACAGCATGCGTCGGCAGGATCAGGGACCAGAGAGCATGTGGGAGGCAAGTTACTGTAGACTGGACATCTGCACAAAAAGGACAAAATTATTCAAACGTGTCCTCTTACAGACAGACAACTGGGGGCAAGACTGTAAACTGGCCATCAAGGACCAAATCATCAAAACACATTCTAAAATCGGGTATTATAGACAGCTAGGAATCGAGGCAAGTTATAGTAAATTTGGGCCCATGCAAAAGGACCAAATCATCCCAATATGTGCTGCAAGATAACAGGAGGCAAGTTGCCATAACCAGGATGTCTACGTTTAGGAACAAATCTTGCAAAAAAAAAAATGATCTTGAAAATGCTCTTGATTATCATGTTTGTCTAGCCTATTGTTAAACTCAAAATAATCATGCAAGATGTTTTTATCGGATTTCAAATTTTATAATGTGTATGGAAAATGTCATGTTGCAGCGAGATGATACTTTCCATTAAGGACAATTTAATTGATTTAGGCAACCATATGCAATTCAATGAAGGTATATACAAAATAATTTTCTGATGGTCTTTTTTTACACATTGGTCAGGTACACTAGATGTCACAACACTAAACCCACTGCTGTACTGAGATGGCGATAAATGTACGAAAATTTAGATGTCCCAACAAATATCTTGCTAAATCTGACTATTTACTACCAAGAGATGACTAATATGTGCAACGTACACATGGGACCTCTGAAATATGTTCACCGTTAAGGGCTAGATGTCTCATTCCTACCCAGGAAGTCAGTGGACAACTGAACCCAGTGGATAAAAGTAGGTTCTAATATTTTCCATTTGCCCTGCAGAACTCGAACCTGTGACACTATCATCATGAGGTAGTCACCAAATCCCTTTGCAGGGACACCACCTTAAAGATCAACTTAAAAAAAAATTTAAAAATTTGTAAACATTCTACTCAATAATTTCTTCTAACTAACCTGGACATGTATTTAAAGCTGAAACAGTCTTATTCTTTGGATTGACAAGCTGCATACGTACTAAAAATAAACATTTTCTTACCTCTGGTTACAAACATAGTTGTTGGTGACAGTATCCACGCACTTGCAAACACCGGTACATCCATCATTCCAGGTAGCTCCCTGTGAGTAACTCTGGTTGTTATAGATGCACTTGTTGGGAGGAACTGTGAGGAGAAAGACATGACAAAATTACTAAACTGTGAATTAAATAAAAATGTTTGTCTAAGGGATATTTCAAATTGTCATAACTTGGTTACTTATGGTCCAATTAAAAAAAAGTGTCAAAATTTATGGTTTCCAGAGTTTTTTTCAAGTAAACTGATAACTTTGCTTTACTGTTATTGTCAGGAATTACTTTGTGATACTTATTGTGATGAACAAAAGGTCTTGTTGTCAAAAAGACGTTAGAAAGACAGGAGTATAGAGGCTTACCTGTGACTTGAATAGTTGGCAGAGCAGTCGTAATGGCCGGCCTGGGTGTCAGGGTTGGTGTAAAGTCACAGGTCACTTCCTTGCAACATTGGTCTGTAACACTCTGTCTGTAGTAACATTCCTTAGGGAGTGTGCCATAGTACTGAGGACATCTATGAATGCACCAAGGTGTCAGAATTTCAGTTTTTTACATGTAATGGGTCATAACACAATTATGACTATCCTACACAAAGTTAACTATGATTAGAATAGGACATCTATGGAATGAATTTCTAAGGGGCTCTGCCATAATACTGGGGACATCTACGAGAGAGGGGTCAACATTTCATTTGTTTATAAATGGAGCTTCAGCTTGATTACAGTTACACTTTATCAGATAAATAAGACTATAACAGGGCAACAACTACGGGATTAATTCTATGAGAAGATGCATGCAGCAATACTGGGAACATCCATGAGAATGCGAAGATGCCTAAAATTCAGTTGTTATTTAATGATTGCATCTACACAGCACCAAGAGAATAATAATATGTAGAATAATAATGGGATAACATCTATGACATGATTTCCATGACAAGGCGCTGTAATACTGAAGGCATCTATAAAAGGATACAGGTGTAATTTTATTCCTATATAAAAGCACATCAGCAAGATATTTGTAATCACAGCACCAAGATATGTTGGATTATAATAAGGAACGGCTATGAAATAAATTTCTGAGGGAAAAATACAATAAAGCTGGGAGAATCTTTCAGAGGACAGAATTGCCTATGTGGGTTGCAAGTTGCAATTATAACATCAGCGAGGCAGTCGTCGCTGTCGCCCGAAACCGATCAACTCCTGTGAAGTTACGTTTACTTTCATGA
>JBCEWB010713618.1:0-17052 GCA_039654565.1 Peronia peronii | reverse complement strand
GTCGTGTTCGTCGATTCTGGGTCACAAAATGTTCGGAGTCGCGATTCAGCCAGTTCGTTGAATCGGCCCATCCTTACCGCAGTGAATGAAACAAAAAAAAATCATCAACATCCGGGCACTTCAAAGGAAACAAACTTACGGCAAATATAAAATACAGAGTGGCTGTTGGGCACGTTCGGTAGACGAAAAGTGAAAAAAAAAAGAAGTCCTGTTCTAACAATTAGTCACTGAACGAAATTGACCACCCATGCAAAAATATAAGGACTTTTCAAGGACTTCGGCAACAATTTCCAAATTCAAGGACTTTTCAAGGCCTGGCCTTCCTGTATCTATTTCATCCATCACAGACAAATAAAACCTAGCCTATTATCTCCATATTGATCTCACCTTTCAATATACACATAAAGAAAGTAAATATCTTTATTGGTTTTGCAAATTTTAAGAATTTTAATTTTTTGAGATGGCCACCATTGCCATGGCAACAAGCAATGTATTTTATTTTTTTTTGGACCAAAATAAGGTCTCAGTAAGATATCAGTTCATCCCAGGAGCATTTTATATCACTGAGGCCAAATTTTAAAGAACTCTATTTTTCACCTGAGCACCCCCTTCAGCATTCTTTCATTGAGCATTAAATTTGATCTCTTCCATTAATTTTCAGTGAAATCTACTTAGCTTTTGGTTGAATTATAACACACAAAAAAAATCGACACTGCTGTCATCAGCCGTTTAAGTTTCACTGTCATGTAAACTTGCAATGGTCCACCACTGCCAAATTCGCCTCCTGAACATTCAACTCAACACGATTGCCGCAGGCAGCTTCTTGGCCCTCCAACACCCTTCCCCACCACTTCATATTGTAAAACACTGTACATGTACATGTATTACACTCCATACTAGTTACTAGGCCTTTTTCAAGATGATAACAGATATACATTACATGTGATATGACTATCTGTGGGCCGGGTGGGGAGGGTGCAGTACCTCACTGTCCTCATCAGTCATCTTGACCGCAATGGCTTAGTGAAAGTGTAACTGAATCTAATCGGCCAAACCGCGAGCTACAAGCAGACCTGCCACTTTGTCAACCCCAAAAATCAGTATCTTAACTCTCAAAAATCTGAATTTGGCCGAAAAAAATCGGAATTATACAAAACAATGTGGTAATATTACAGCTAATCATGTTTACGTTTAAAATCTAGTCTAGATCTACAGATTTATATCCCGTGTAGAACTAATTCAAGAATTCTTGAATTAGTTCTTCAGTAATATTAATATCCTATTATTTCAGAATACATGTAATAAGAAAATAAATAAAAAGACTGGACTTTCATCTAACTTGTCCAAACTCCAAGTCTACTGTAACGCCAAACCAACCACCATAAGGAATAAAAATACGTCAACCACCTAGATCTAGACTCTAGATCTATAAAGGAACTGTTGGCGGTTCTACAAAGCATGCGAGTTAGGCTTGCCGCGAGAACCGAAAGCTTGCCTATTCCCGATGTAGACCTAGTTTGTACTAGATATTATAAATTTAGCCCTTTAACGGACGAGGCAGTAACTAATGTGAGTTGATGAGACAGTAGTGATTGCAAGACAAGAGCCGAGACCCGAGTTTACAAGGCCGACGCGAGGTAAAATTAACATATCATCCGGCACTTCCGGTGAAAGGAAATCAAGACAATTCAAAACAGGCACAGCCTAGCCAATGTCGGCGAAACAAAAAAAATTGGAATACAGTGCAGGCAATCGGAAAAATCAGAAGGACAGTAATTTGTGGGGCAAAAATCGGGATATTCCGATAAAATCGGAATAAATGGCAGGTCTGTACAAGATAAGAGAGTGGGGGACGATTTTTTTTTTTTTACCATCTCCTTGCCATCTGCTAGTCCAGCGAGCAAATTCGCCACAATGAGGAGAACAAAGGCCAGTTCCCAGAGTCTGCTCAGGTAACATCGATGTGTGAACTGCAATGTGGCCGGAGAATTCCCCACATCATAGATGATTGCCGACATCACATTTCCTACCCTCTTACGCAAATTTGCATCACACTTTTGCAGTGGAGATGGGGGTGTGCGGTGTGAGCTTGAAACATCGGCGGCTGGATGTGGGAGACCATGGGTGAGATGTGAAAAGGAGGAGGAGACAATGGCTGGTCGGTCTCTCATCACATAGTCTGAAGGAGGGTTTAGTGAATCAGTTTGACAGTTGTAGTTAACCTATAGTCGGGCTATCGCGTGATGGAAGGAGCATAAATGTGTAGAGAAGCTTGAAGAAGTGCCATACAAGCCGGGATTAGTTACACTGATTCAACTTGCTTTTTTCTTTGACCTTATAAGGGCAGGGATTGGAGAAAAAGATTGACTCATTAATGAACACAGATAAGTCGACATCGATTCATCCCTTTGAATTTCAGTAAAGTAAAGAAGTGCCAGGACCGGTTCCATGAAAAAAGATTGACTCACCTGAAAGTCGACTAATCAGGGTTCGACTCAGGTGTAGTGTCAACTCTATTTTGAAACTTTCCAAGATAGTATTAGCCATTAAAAATGACTGATGATGTAAGGGAACAAAAATGAGATGATGTTGCTCTATATGACATGGCAAAATATTTGTTAGTGAGAAGTGGAAATTTGCTGGTTATTGCTTACGTGTTATATTGACCAAAACCAGAGTTGTCGACATTCATGGGATATTCCTGTCTCATGGAGTCATCTGCCAGCTGAACATGCAATGGACTGCCCAAGGGGTACTCAAATCCATTCAGTTTGTCTCTTGCAAATGCTGCACATTGAGGACTAGTGTAGCGGGCATAAGCAAGGCCTGGGAAAATATATTTCTTTTACTCTTGTGCTTTTTGAGCACTCTGATTGAGAACATATTTCTGCAACTTCATTATTATTTTTATTTTTTTAAAATAATTGATTTTTCTCTGCCCTCATTAGGTTTTGCCAAAATTTGCTAAATACTAATATAGATCTAGATGGGTACTATGGCAATCTGAAACAAACAGCTCATTTCCAAATTGATAAACCAAAAAGATGATATTGCAAAGATCAGCAGAAGATTTCACGTGAAAATTACAGTTGAACAGCAATAAACTGATGTGCCTTTCACAGTCTACAGGCCATATAATTTCTTTGGACACTATACATCAACACAAGCTTGAACAACTACTAGCATCTCGAAACAAAGGGACATTACACTCATGTTTGCCTCCTTCAGAATAAAGAAAAAAAAAAAATGAGTGAGTCATTTTGTTATCTATAGTCTTTAGTATCCCCAGCTCCACAATTTAAATTCAAAATTATTGATTAGATGTGTGGAATCCCAGGGTCATATCAAACTCAGAGAAAAAAAAAAAAATGGGACAATGGAAAAAAAGAAGAGAATGAATCTGACTTCACTCACCTAAGTAGCAATCGTCATTTAAACTGATCCAAAATGGATTTAGACTGACCCAAAATGGATTAGTTGGAGTGCTTGTGACAGGGCAGTTCTTCCTTTTTTTTTTTTTACAAATTACCTGTGGTTTCATTGAGGTCACAGTACTCCATGCCAGGAATGAGGTTGAATAGCTTGGATAGGTAGCCTTGGGTCAGGCCAATAGGTGCCTGGATGACCAAACGGGAACAAGTACTAGCAACAGGGTACTCAGCAAGCATTTCCATTGGACCTGGGCCTGCAGGGAAGGCTGTAAAATTATTGTAAAATCGCACATCTTTTTCAGTGGTAATTCAAACCATCTAGCTATCACTTTGTTTCACAGAAATGACAGCGCAATGACTTTAATCTTTATTTGACTTTTCTCTTTTATAAAAATCAATGTCCAAAAAGCCTAAAAACTTGAAGTCACATAAATTCTTAAAAAACTATTAATGTGGAAATACCTGACATTTTTAGAGAAATGTTAGTCTTTCTGATGATATCTCTTTCCACTTATAATCCTGCTGAATGTCAATACTGTGGTCTCCGCCTACGGACCTGCTGCACAAGAGCCTGGTCTGCCTAAGAACCCTGGTCTGGCTGCGAAATGGAATTTTTTCTCTGTAATTTACTCCACTAAGAACTCCCTCCCTGATAAAAATTCCGCTTAAGAGCCCGGTGTCGGGCCAAGACAAACGAGTACTTATGGTGTAATTTCACATCAGATTGTTCATTTGAGAGAAATGCACAGTGCTAGATGTGTAGTAGAATGAAAATGGGGCTGGAGGGAACAGGTAAACAAAGGAATGGAACTGATGGTTGATGTATGACTGCATAATCAGGCCACACTGTGGACTAACCCCTCGGCATTTCTGTTTGACAACACCTGGGACAGCAACTGTGATTGGCTCTGTGTATAAGGAGGAATAAGTTTAGTCTCCTGACTGGTCAACTGTTTTCCTACTTCGGTTGGTATGACTGATTACAAACACTTGAATCACTTGTGCGATCATCCATAGGGTAACATAGGAATATTATGTTTTCATTCAACGATAATACAGTCACGTGAAAACTCACTCGATGTTTAAATGCTGGGCATTACTGATGAAATTATAAGCAAAGAAAGGTCAGAATTTGATAGACCTAACTGTAATATACATACAAAGGATAAAACTGTTCCTACAGAGATGAATCTTTAAAGGTAACGATTAATTAGTCTTAGTAGTGAAGACAGCATGTGGTCAGATGGATTGCGTAACTTTTCAGTTTGCCTAAAAACCTGCCTGCCCACAAGTCCACTTTTTTTTTGTCTCCCAGCGACCGGGCTCTTAGGTGGAAACAACTGCACAAGTAATGATAAAATCAGCTATGTCTTGTCTATGTATAGTCAGCAAAAAAAACGTCCTTACTGACAAACACCCATCAACCACTGAACTGAACAATCGTTTTTATTGTATCCTTTATATCTGTTCATCCACAAGGAAAACTGTTATTTCGCTGGTTACCTGGAAAACCTCCAGAATCCCCACCATAGAAGCCTCCATGAAGCTCATCTTCGTACATTCGTTTCTGCCCTGATGAACAAAAACAGTGCAACTTGTAAAAACAGAAAAGAACTGCATAATGAACACATACATGGATGTAAACATGTGTTGCAAGCCTGCTGGCAGAGGATGAAATTGTGAAAACTCCTCACGCTGAACTAAAGCACTGATATTGCAATGACACAGAATCAGGGCATCCACACCATAAACATTTCTAGAAAGTATAGGAAAGTTTTCTGAAGACTGCTGACAAATCTTAGGAGGACAATATATTCTCATAAAACATAACACATCAGACATTTTTATGATGCATACTGGGAATGGTCTGTAAAAGTGAAATCTACAATTACACTTAATTAAACACACACACATTAACTCCTTTAGTCCTTTCAGCTAGGAGAGCCCTGTGCCAGGGAATTTTTCTGTACCCTATCCACAATCAGACTGGTTGTGCCAAACTCTCTATAACTTCCCCAATACGTACAGTGTCCTGTTAATTTTATGTAACTACTTGCTAAATATGTTCCTCTGTCCCCTAAATTCTATTTTTACATGTGTTGATACATATTTATGAGTGGAAAAAAAAAAGAACTCTAAGTGTATTGTTCTATGTGTTTTTGTTAGTCTTTAGACCTAGATTTAGAACTTAGGTTCACGACTGAGACACAGTACCACCATCTAGATCTAGATCTAACTGAGCTACCTTCATCATCATCAGAGTCACTAAAAAGATCTTTGTCAGCACTATATGATCGTTCACAATCTCATCTAACACTTTTGATGATGTTTTCCTTTACTCGCCATTTTGACCTAAGCATGAATCATAAAGTATGCACAAATTTGGCAAATTTCTGACTTGAAACAACCTCTCAAGCACAACCGACGCTTCCAAACAAAACGAAAGAGTTAAAGATAGCAAAGAAAGTCACTCCGATAATTTACAACCTAAGGTATCCTGATAATATCCCTGAAATTGGCTGTCGTCATCGGCCCAGAATTATTCCAGGCTATAGGCACATCATGCAAATATTTAGCCTGGAATAGTTCCGGGCGAAGTACTGAAGGGATTAAGCGGTTGCATATCGGCACACGAAAATGGGTACATGGCCATTTCTTGTAAGAGGGAAGGTTAAAAAAAGAAAGAAAAGAAAATGTGATGTGTTCAAATATTTTTTTGTTTGCTACTTGCAGTTAGTAAATACTAAGCAGTTTCTTACGATCATCTGTCACTTATAGGCATCATTGTCTGAAGTGTTGGCTACTGCAACCAATAACACTGATAGAGTACTTCCCCATTTGTTCTGACTACCACTAGTTCTGCTGATTTGATGGATTCTCATTCTACTAGATTCAGTGATGCTACCAGTGTGAGAGACTATTGGTCTGTCAGAGTAAGTTTCTGTAGGTAGCCAAGTTTTAAATCTACATCTCATGAACATTTTGAATCAGTCTGCTCTAATCAATACAAACATAAATTAGATCAACAGATCTACTGAATAAATCTATTCTGACACTGGTAGGCCTTGAAGAAGATCAAAAGCATGGCATGGATAGTCGGGACAATTGTCTCCCTCCACAAAATGAAATGTTTCCCCCGCAAAGTGAAATGCGTCCTCTGGGCTTAGGGCTGTTCTTGCCCCTTGTGAATCTGATATTGTAAGTAACATTTGACATTAGCCATAATTAAAATTTACTATCACTCTCGAAATTTACTATGAGCAAGAACAAGATTTTGTCCAACATTGATACACCAGGAAATCTCTCTGTGTACATCACAGTAATGGATATGTCTGGATCTCATCCTAGAATACAATATCATACAAGTGTATTCACAGACAATGGTTTTCGATCTAGATTGCAGAAAGTGTTGAACATAAAATCTTGGTGGAAAATGCTTTTTGCATGACTGTTAGCAAACTGAACCTGAACTTATTTGGTGGATGCCCATAGCATAAACTTCCTGTAATTACTGGAGGACTATGGTGGTGTCCAGAGAATTTTTATTAATGACATTCTCTACAGTGGTTCAAGTTTCTCATCCATGATGACCTTTTTTTTTCCTCTCCTGCTTCAAATTTCTTGAACATTTCATTAAAAGCTGCAGATTTCAACCAAGTCGAATTTCCCCATTTAGGTTAGAAAACTACCACCAGGCACTAGAGTCAATAGTCAATCATTCATAACACTGCCACTGAGTTCACATTTTAACTCCACTATAAGATGTCAATTTTGACTGTTGATGCCTCAAAAAGGACTTAAGACCATAACCCATCAAATTATAAGAAAATTCAAAAACATCTACCTGCACCAGAGTGATGTGAAAAGCCATGGTTTTCTATCTCATCTCTTTCATCTCTTGAACGCTGGGGCTCTGCAAACTTTGGCCTGAAAGCTGATTCACAAAAAAAAACAACAAAAAAAAACACCAGAAAGATAAAGTTTGGTAATAATAGTGTTAAAATATAGTTCTAAAAAAAATAATCTTCCAATGCAGAGAACTTCAATTCGACAATAAAAACAATTTTGTCAAGCCCTGTCAGACAACCTAATTTCACATTTGGGATGTAATTCTAAAATTCTTGCCCACTGCATATCAGGCTTTTACAGCCGTTCTCTATTTACTTGCCATCCTTTCAAAACAAAAAATTTGCAACATAAATTACAAAATAATTTTTAGTCACTTATGAGGCAATCATCTATGTTTTCCTCTAAACTTGGAAAGATTAAAATCTCAAAGATGCAAACTTGTAATTTTAATAATTAAACTTTTAAAAGACAATGGCAGTCCATTCAGATATCTACTCAACGTTGAACAAATAAAAAAAAAAAATCCTGGTTACAGCAGCAGTGTGGCTCATTAATTTCCCTAAATCTCTTAGGGTTCATGCCAGATACACTATTTGATGATGAAAAGTAAAACTGGCATAAATTTCAACAAATCTTTAAAACCAATTGTCTTCAGCGAGAAGTTCCAGAGTTTTGTCCATTTTCAGACTGTGCAGATACCAGGAAAAATACAAAGGAGAAAGATGTAACCAAATTGCAACTCAACACTCACAGCTATCACAGTTTTCGTAGGCCAATGCAGCATGAAGCGGCTTAAAAAATCTCACATATCCAAAGCCCTTGCTCTCTCCTGTGCTGTGATTTTTCAATACTGTAACAGATTCCACATCTCCATATTTCTGCAAAGATAAAAATCAGAGGTAGGGATGAAATGTGAATGGATATAAATCACAACATATTTAATCACAGTGACTTTTGAAAAGCATGATATTTATATTCAACTACATTTTGTAAATAAACCTGATGGTGTAAATATTTATAAGAAGATTATTTTACTATCTGTACCCAGGTGCTTACTTTCCATGGCAAATAATGGGATGATATTTAAAAATGTAAACCACAAAACAATATTTAAATCAGCAGAATACTTCTTGAAGTTTCATTTTCTCACCCTCCTTTGCACATAATCATGATAATGTAAATTTGAAACAACTTATTTTTTTTACTAGCTCACATTCTACAAAAAAAAAAAAAAAAAAAAAAAGCATAGGCAAAGACGTTTAAAGGTAATGAATTAAGTTCTCATTCAGTGATTATTTGACAACAAAAATAATACAATTAATGTCTTAATTTGTTTTAGTTTTTCACATGTAAGATTGACTAAAACAACTTCCTTAAAAAACTTTTTTTATGAGAGAACATCCCTCACTGACAGACAGATCTTTGTTATCAGTCTCCATTTGCAGCTCATGATAATGACTTTGACAAGATACATCCACCAAAGTGGTATACATGGTTTAGCAAAGCTTCTCAGTTTTTACTTTCAACTGAAAATTATCTTGAACTTGAACATAACACCATGTGCAATATCCCAGTGAATGTTCTACTATCACCAAAGAATTCTGTTAATGTGACCATCACATTTCTCACAACACCACAACAAACTTAACATATCTACAACACTTAGAAACTCACAGTAAATTCATCTCTTAGATCCTGTTCTGTGAAGTGCTTTGGAATGATCACAAATAAGCGGACAAGTCTCTCATCTTCTCTTGGATCTCTTGTGGAACCATCACGTTTACTGTTAGCAACCACAACCTGCAAATTTTGGTCAGTGATTAGCCAAAAACGTAAGTATTATAGTAATTTTAATTTGGGATACCAGTGCCAATTATCCTTTGTATTAACAAAATGAATAGACAAATTAAAACTGCGTATATTATTTAATGTCACATTACTACTATAAATCTTGAAACATATAATGCTGATGGTTAATTTAAACTCATTTATATCAGATAGGATGCAGTTGTCACAGAAATTGCTCAAAATCTGCATTAAAATCTGGGAAGCTACCAAAAGAATTAGGCCTACTATCTAATATTAGTGTCCATGTAGAGCCTGTGTAAACTCACCTTCAACCCTTTACTGCTACCAGGCAGGGGTCTGCCATTCATTTCCTCCATTGCTTGCATTGCTTCTGATGTCTTGGAAAATTTGATGTATACAATACCTATTGAGGATAGAAAAAATTTATCTTAAGGTCAAGATTGGCAGTGAAAATTGATGCCGAGGGTCAAAATTATCGATTTTGCATTCTAGCAATATTTTTACTTTTTACTTCTTATGGATAGTATGGAATGCATAGGCCAAAAGTTGACTTCAAAGACCTAAAATTGTTGTTATTGTACACATAAGCTAAGTTTCCAATTGTTTTTAAATCAAAATGCCTTCATTTCATAGCCGAGAAAAGCGACTTCGCTATAGTCCTTCAAATTTGGTATCAATACAAAATCTGGCCTCTTTCCTATAGGCCAACGGTAACCTTTCCCTTCTCCAACATAACTTTCTATGCCCATGCATCCATTCATTTTATAAGGGCCCTGAGAAAGTTGCACATTCAATTCTCCCTTCCAAGTACTATATAATTTAGCATGGACAACTCGAATTCTTAGGAACTGAAAAATGTGTTAGGGATTTCAGTAACTTGATATTTCCGCAATGGCCTTTTTTTACAAAGGAATAAAAGGGCTGCCAAGGGGATATAACCATGATGACACTAATGTAATCTGATCTTAATAGTATTCTAGAAATTAGAGCCCCTAAGTTCATCTCCATGACATCATCCATTGTCTTTTGGACAGTGCATTACCATCCCGCCATGTCGCTGTAGGTGTATCGTATCATGCAGGCTATGGCTATTCCTTGCAATACTGACAGTTTGTGTCGCCCTGCTCAATGATCCCCCCCCCCCCTCCCCCCCCGCAATAAGGCTTAAATTTTAGACTAACACTATACACTGCCTACCCCTGCTTCTCCCGCATGCCTTTCCCTTAACATCAACAGCCTGGGACAAGCAAGGCGATTAGGTCAGACAAAAAAAACGGACCTGAACAGACATTCTGCTGCTTTGAGATTTGATACATGATGATGAAATTGTTAGAGAAATCTGTGTTCAGAGTTCAAGAAATGCATGTTAATAATACAAGGAAAACATAGGAATTTAAATGGGGCTGATAATCGTGTTTAACATTTCCGTGCTCGATCGTACCTCCATATATGAACTGATCATGTGTGATCTGTGTGCATTGGTTGGTGAGCTAAGGTTGACTTGTGTCAGTTAAAATGCTATTTCCTTCTGTAAACTATTGAGCTAAATGCTATGCTGTTTTTTTTTCATGTTGATATTCCTATGATATATCTATAGATACTTTTTATTCTTTCTTGAAATCTTTTGTTTCCTCCCCATTCCATCTTTACTGAAGGACTGTGGACTGTAAATTTAGTTTCTTTCTTTCAACTGGGTTTCTTATATTCTGATCTCATAATGCTAAGAGAAAAAATGCAGTCACATTTGCAGTAACTTCACGATGTTAGACAGAAACGTCATTTGGAACAAATGTCAAAATAAAAATTTGCGTTGACCAAAAAAGATCCAAATGTCATTTATAATAATGGATTTGTTCTGATCAAGCGAAAGGCTGGAAATCTCCACGACTATTTTTAGCAGGGGGTACAAACACTCCAAACTATTCACAAGTTTACCTCACTTTTTGGTTTGAAACTGTTACAGAGTAGAGGAAATGTGTGACTAAAACTCTTTGCTGTGAGCCTAATGAATCTAAATGCCCTCCAAATAATAGTAGTGAGTAGTGTTAATGATTTAATGACATAGGAAAATGCCTGATGAGCTTCCAGCATCGGGTTTTACCCAAAATCTTGTGTCCTACTATTGTTGGGATTTTGTGTGGAGCATAACACACATAGATGAGTGTTATATTTTTAGCAGGGGATGCAAACACTCCTCCAGGGATTTCCAGATTTGTCCTTAGTCAAATGTGAACTATTGCCATCTCAGAATTTAAGCATGGCTCAAAGACAGCAGGAACATCAAGGAACTGTTGGAGCAGAAAGAAAGTACTTTCTATGCTGCCCTCAACGAAGAAGAATAGCGAAGCGGGTAGCAAACAGCAAACGATTCAAGTTACAAAGACAGACTAAGAAGCGACCTGCAAGAAGAGAGCAAGAGCCAGAAGGCAGGGAGAACTGGACAGGGACCCTAGCTATGCTCCTGATAGATTCTGAAGCAGATGATCACCACACATGTACGCAATCATGAGAAAAGAGACTGACACTCGCAGACTTCCAGAAAATTGCGATTCACTAAAAGTGAGTTTACTGCAATAAAAACAAAATTTTGTAGAATCTGCCCATGGGATTTATTTGAAACTTACAGAAAGTGTGGACCAAGGTAAGTAAAGATATTGTCAGATTTTTTTTCTTAAAATTTGAGCAAGTTTTTTTTCCACAACCTTTTTTTTCTTCAAAATGTGAAGATTTCTAATATCTAGTGGAATTTAAAAAAAAAAAAACAAGTACCAAACACAATTTATAAAATATCAAAACAACAATCAAAAACTTTTTTTTACATTGGATGGAAGAATGTTCCTGCAAAGTCTGATGGTTTTCTGACTGATAGTTTACGAAATATTTTGCCTGAAAAATAGGGGGAAAAATCCATAATGGCAGCTGTTTACATGCATGTCCATGGTAACTATGAACATTTTTCATGGAAAGAAACTGATATAACCAGATAAATTTTATTTGTCCTCAAAAGAACATTTTCTCTTTTTTTTTTAACTTGAGTTAAAATTATTTTGGGGGATTTCTTTCCTCAAATCCTGCGCAATGAAAAACATGAACAATGATGATTATCACATATATTAGGCAGAATATTATTATAGCTGTAATTATGCTGATGTGCCTTTATTTCGCAACACAAACATTATATATATGTAAAAATCTTTGTTGATGATGGTGATTCAAAAGTGGGATTTATAGTTATAGTGCACCTTATCATAGAAAAAGACATTTCTACAACTGTTACTGTACAAACTTTAATGACATAATGTGGTCATCAGATCATTAAAGCTCTGGACTCCAAAGTGAGAGCTGTTATTGCAGAATTCAAAAAGAACAACAAAAATATATATACTTATAATTTGTTACTGTAAGTTAATTAGAAAACAAGTTAGGTCATTTTTTTTTACATTTTCGTGGACAGTTTTCAGACTTATCTGTGTTGCGTAACAAGTGTTACATAAACAAAATATATTATGTAAAGCCATAAGTTATAAACGGCCTTGTAGCAACATGGATAGTTAGTTATCATTGAAAATTTCATAGCTTTATCTGTAGAGGGAAGCAAATTATATAGTTATTTATAAATGTGTTAAAATAAATTTAAGGTAATAAAAACGGAAATTAATCACTAAAAAAATCACAACTGGTTCCATGCAAGGTAGAGAGATCTTGGTACACTGGAATCACCTCAACAAGCTTGACAGAATGAACTAGCTCATTACTCACCTAACTAATCTGAATTTTTTATCCAAGTGCCTACTAACAATTTTCATTTTATTTCTTTCTATATGGAGAAGCCACCAGCCGAGTCAAATTCCAGGGAAATCCTGTGGGTTAAATGTGGCCAGTGTGACTACTGGGTCCATTTTGGAATTTGTATGCCACTCTTATCATGCTTCAATACGGAAATATTCTGAAGTCCCTGTTGTGTCGTTTTCAAAAATATTATCTGAGATATTTTTTTTTTTTTTTTCATACTTTTGTTTTCTTCTGTGGTTCCAGTACTTCCAAAAAAGTTAAAGTTTTAAGCATTTTCAAGTTCTTCAAAACTCTTCTCCGTGTAATTCAAGTACATTTTCAACAATAACATGATAGACAAGGCCCTGAAAAATGGCCAGTTATCATATTTTCAACATAATCTGATCCCAACATGCCACCTGACTCTCATTTGCCCTGGACATACACCATTTATGCACAAAGTAGCACTCTCTTTCGAGAACCACTTTCCGACTCAGGTGTCAAATTTTTTTTTCTTTCTTTTTTTTTTTTTTTCCACGAAACGAAAATTTAACCTTTTTTAACCTGAAAAAAAACTGGTATAAATGTTGGTACCTGAGTCAGAAAATAGTTAGAAATGGCTGTAATTCGAGATCGCCTGGTGCGACTTCTGACAATTTGCCCTGGGTGCAAGACAAAAATGAACCTATATGTGATTTATAGCCTCATATATTGTACCAAATGGCAAAAGCACGACGTGAAACATTTCCTCTGCTGAGAGAGTGCTTCTAGAAATGGAAGAGAAATATGCATAAATTGGGCTTTTGCCATCTGTTAATACCATTAATTTGTACAGTCAGATATAAAACAAGATGAGGATACTTTGATTTGTTTGATATATGTAGACGTACTGGAGTTGGAGATGAACCCTCCATTCTCAGTTGATCACATGTGCTAGGTATCTTGCAAAAGCATTTCCTTCAACTAGCCCCTAAAGAAAAAAAAAATAAAAATACCAAAAAAACCCCCACAAAAATGTATGTCACACACACACACAGGCATAGCTGAGGTTTGATCCCTGAACTATGGATGATAAACAGAAAATGTCTGATCACTTGTCATTCGGCCACGGAGGATTATGACCTGATGGTAAAAATTAAAATGTACTACTATAGCCCAAACGAGACGGATCGCCAATGATCTTGTTTTCTGTCCATTATTTTCTACTTTCTGCCATCAGTTATCCAAATTTAAGTCAGAATTGTCAATATTGGGATATTGTGGAGTTCTAAAAAGTGAGACATCAGACTGCTTTTGGAAATGAGTATAAAAATCAATGCGAAAAATGAAATCGGGGATTTTAGCTCTGGAGTAGGCATTTTGGTGAAAAATTCAGTCATTAAATACTGAAAAGAACCCATGTAATAGATAGCTCTTGTTTAGCTGATCAAAGAACTTTTTGAATTTTGTTTCTACAACAAATGGTTACAAAGTTATTTAATTTTTGGTGACCTGATTTTCTGTCTTCTTTTATAATGGAAAAATTGAAGCCACTTTTGCTTTGTTTTGGCCTTCTTTATTCGTTATGAAACATGACTTTGGAAGGTCTGGAAAATGTACAAATATTCAGACAGCATTCAGGTAAGTATTTTCATCCATAAACAATAAACACTCTTGCCCACTGAGCTACATTTCATTACACAATATAGTATAACATTACTTAACACCGCATGTACAGTAAACCTGACATCAATTATTTACAGAACCTCTCTTCATCAAAATAATCATATCATGTAATACATCAAATTGACTGTCTTTTTGAGGGTATTTTAAAACTACTTTTGCTATGTACAAAAGATTTTGTGATGAGAAGCAAACAAAAGATTGATGGGAGATGATATGGGACTACTTATTTCCCTTTGTAATTTATTAATTAATTTGAAGGAGTTGCTTCCCTTAGAAAAATGTCATATGATTATTGTGATTATTTATATTAATCATCAATGTAGGTCCTGTCAAAGATAATGGATTATCATGTGTCATGTCTCTGTCCATGTCCTGAAAGGATAAATTATTGATGTTCGGTATTATGATTTTTATGTTTTGTAGTCAACTGTATTATATGTTTAAATCATAAATAGTACCTGTGTCAGTATCACCATGTCCGAATATCTCTGTGCAGTAAATCAAGTTAATTGGTCCGCTATGAGTTCTGTGTGATCACTATGATTGGTGAATGGTCGATGATTCACCATATATGAGACACAACAGGAGAAAAATGTAAAAACAGATTTTATGGATCAATACATATCTTAACAGAGAGTCAAATCTCCAGGGATCATATCAGTAAAAAATTCACAGACCTGGACACGGAAACGTTTCTTTAAATTTGTGAATTTATTTACACATCTTTGCATTTCAGTCTCGACGTTTTACTGTCTGGGGCTTCATGGCCAATTAGGGATTTAGGAACTTCAATCACTGGTCCAAAATGTTTCTTCTTTTATGTAGATGTATTGAAAATGTGAAAAACAACAGCCCAGTTGGATATATTTGAAGATGTGGCGGCGATGGCAAGTTCCTGAAGTATTCCTACCAAGTCTGAGAGCATTCCCATCTTCTGAAAAAAAAAAGAAAAAAAAAAAGAGATATTCAATCATTCATTCAAAACAAGAAAAATTTATCTGGTATCTATCTAAATTAAAAATATTTCAGCCTCTGCTGACTTAGACTACTCAGAGAGAGAATAAGCTGGGCACACACTTCACATATTGCAAAGAAGAGAAAAAAAAATAATGACTAAGTACAGTTTGGATTGCCTGTTGCAAACTGGTATTTAGAGATTACATCAAATCAATAAATATAAATTTTTGATGATGTAATTAGCCTCACCACTTATATAAGTGCGAGCAATAGCTTCATTAGCCTGTCTAAAGGAAGGGTCGCAAATATTAAAAAAAAACTATCTCTGTGACTAGTAACTGTATCACCATATCGCAGTGATTCCTAGAGTCACGATTACAGAGGCCTGCTCAGTGGGAGAAAACAACACAAGGAACATAGAAATAAATGTCTAAGAAATGCCAAAAATTGTAAAATTGAAATTAAAAGTCAAGTAATTCAAATCTCAAATAAAAAGTAAATTTATTTAACAAAAAAACAATATTTTATACAGTAGCATCGACTATCGAATGCGCCGTGGGCTCAGATTGCCACAGTCTCATGGCAAAAGCCCAGATTATACATATTTTCCTCCATTTCTAGAGGGAAATGCTTCGTGTTGTGTTTTTGCCACTTGGTACAATAAAAGAGGCTATAAATCACACATAGTTTCATATTTGCTCTTGAAACTGCTCACACAGCCACAGGAATAATACACAAAGCTAAACAAATGAAGACAACAACACAACATTCATGAATTTTATTATAAATGAATGCTCAATGCAGAAAATGCATTTTCTAGACTTGGGAGTGTTTTCCGCCATATGGCATGCCCCAAAATGTTTCCTATGCCACCACTGGCGGGCTTATCGGAAGTAGGTAGTGCTTTATGATGCCAACAGCTAATTTTGGGAAAGCTGAAAAGAGGGTTGGGGAAACGATCAATTTTCATGAAATTACCCACTAATTATACATTTAAACAATGTAGTTTATCCTAGTAGTTTTCATATTCCATCTAGATCTTGATGTCTACAAATACGAAAACAAAAAGGGTAAAACTTACCTATTTTCTGGAAGAAATATCTCCAAAACTACTGAACTGATGAAAACGAAACTGCTCCTGTAAATTTCTGTATTTGGAACTCCATGCAAAACTTGAAACAATCCAACAAAACAAACGTGGATTTGAGACCACCTTTTTTGATATCACGAGTTTCTGTCACTAAAATTATATGACGGCTCACGGCCGATTCTGATTGTGCTGTGCGCAGGTTACCAAAGTGCCTATCTAGAGGCTAAAATCCCCGATCAGGGATTACAGTAGCAATGCCAATGAAAAAAATTGTTTTCGAAAAAGAAAAGAGTAACTTAGTGTGTGTGATAGCTCTATCTTTCCTGAGCAAGCAGATTTTTGAATTTTGAATATCCATGCATAAATAAAAAAGTTACGATTTTTTTTTGGATTTTTTTTTTTGGATGACCTTTATATAGCAAAAAAACGTCAAAATATGGGACACTTTTCCATGACTTTTGAGTGAAAATTGGTCAGAAC